>WSTW01000518.1:0-14210 GCA_019632305.1 Tulasnella sp. 403
GCCGTATGGCTTCGAAACAAGCTGGTCCTTGTGGTCCCCGTCACGCTTCTCATCGCTGGTTTGGGTACGTCTTGGCATTGGTACACAACGTTTCCTTGATGCCTGACCTCTGTAACCAGCGTCTGGAATCGTCATGTTTGTGTACACGATCCAGCGGATGATGGCCGACTCCACGGAACTGATCCCTATCATTGACAAGTGGTGGATGATCACGCTGTCGTTCACCATCGCGGTCAATGTTGTCACCCCTGGACTCATAATCGGTCGTCTATGGTAAGACAACCCAGCCTTTTGTGTTTGTCGCAGCACTGATGGGCTCGTTGGTAGGTATATCGCACGGCAGGTTGGCGTCCTGGGGAGCCGCTCGTCCTGGCCGTACAAGCATATCGCCCTCGCGTTGATGGAGAGCGGCTCGCTGTACACCGTCGCCGTCACAGCCTGGCTCATCATCTTCGCCGTCGGATCTGTGAGTCCCTCGGCTCGGAGATGGCACAGCGCACACTGACCGCCGAGTAATCTCCAGTTGCCGGCGCTGTACATGTCAGCGTGCATCCTCCCGACAATCGTCTCGATTGTGCCGACTTTGATAATCTTGCGGATAAACACGTTTGGCAACAACCCGCTGTCGAGATTGCGACACCAGGTGGAGCAGTTTGGACCGACCTGGGCGGGGGGTGAGCCCGGCATTCAGATCACGGTGACGCGGCACCGCCTGTCTTCACCCGGCGAAGTGCTCCCATCGCCAAAATCACGGAGTGTGGCGGACATGGAGTCGAGCACTGTTGAGGACGAGATCGCCGAGGATAGGTGGTCCGCCAAGGGTGAGCCGAGCGATCATCCACCGACACTCGCCACCCCGCCACAGCACCATCTGCCCGTCCCTCCGGTCCCCACGTCAAATCCCCCCGAAGTGTAGAACTCTGGTTCTGGTGTCCGATGTCCAGAACAATCGACCCTCTTTTCTATTTAACCATTATGACGCGATGATGTATTCTAGCCTGTTTGAGTAATAGAGACCAGTAGCCGTAGCACAGGAATGAGGGGAATGAGGCGGCGCCAAGTATAGAGCGGTGGTTCGTTTCTACTCGTGTGAAGGATGGTATGGCGAACGTCGGCATCACAGCCTACCAATCACGCCAAGTGCAGGACCGTCCATTGTCCCATCGAAATTATAGGCGTCCTCAGTAGCGTGAGTTGTGAGCTCTATTACCTCGTCCCAAACAAAACTAGGAATGGCATCCGTCAAGGAGTTGTCTGGCTTCACTTCAAGGCGAAAAAGGTGCTGGATACAGAATTGTCACATGAAGAATCCCAAGGGGGGCAGGCATGTGCTTACTTTGACCGCGACCATTTCGGGGACACGCCAGGACAGTTCGCCCTGTTCTCTTCCACCAGCGACACAACCGTGCAACGTGCGGGAGAACGTGCCGTCAGCGGCCGGAGAAAGCGACGATGTGGGTTTGCCGAGCGTTGCTTCACCGAGCGTCTCTTGCGCTTCAAAGATCTTATCGTTGATCTGTACGGTAATGTGCTTGACGAGTGTTACACGTGAATGCGAAAGGACGAGGTCGGCGAGGATGGGGGACGAATAGGAGGCGACCAGCATAAAGGGTATCGAGGTGCGGGCTTGGTATACCAGCGGTTCGGGGAGCCTGAGCTGAAGAAACCATAGGTGGGATGATGGCATTGAAACCGGGGAGGCGACACCTACCTGAACCTCCAGGTCAGGGACTTTGAGACGACCAAGTAAAGATATAACCTTCCATTCGTTTGGCGGGGCAGGGTTCCTGGATAGGGGCGAACGGCTGGGTCCACCGGGACCTGTCGGGTCCGAATCACTGCCTGAGACAGGGAGGGGAGGGGATGTCTTTGGTAGGTATAAGAACACCGTTTCGACTCTACAGATCGGGTCAACGAGCGCACGTTGGATATGGCCGTATGCTGAACTCACCTTTCGTTACGGCGGAGCAGACCACGTTTGAAAACAGAGACGCGGATGGTATACCGGACACTGGCTTCTGCCTTGGGCAAGCGCCGGTAGAATGAGGGCGGAAGATCGTCGCCCGAGTCCTCAGCCGTAGTCGGGAGGCGGAAGGAGATGGGGTATCGGACGTGGCGAGGAGACGTAGAGACGGGTGAAATCAGCTGCGTCTGGGCGGAATACATGGTCTGGAGATGAGATAGAACGGTCCTGGAAGAAATAGAGGCCGGGGATCCACTATCCAGCGCCGTAGCTGTGACAACGCCTTTAATCTAGACCCCAAAGTTAGATAAGTTTGACAAGGGAGGACAGATGGACACGTACATCGAGTTCAATTCGGTCGACGTGCTTGAGGGAGCCTTCCATCTGGAAAAAACCCTGGATAAGGCCGTTACGGCCAAAAGCTGGGCTCTGGGTGGTACGAGTGGGACAAAGCAAGTTCAGGGAAAGGCTCTTGTGGCAATATGTGTACGGAGTAGTGGGTGAAGAAGGTGAAGTCGGGGGAATGGGAGTGCCGTCAAGGGATATCTCATTAGCATGTGGGCGACGAGAGTAGTCTGGAGAGTCGAAAGAGGATGCGACATCCGACAATGGGCTGACTGGGGAGTACTCTGGGGGTTGGAAGGGGATGGTAATGTAGAGGGATTCGAGGTCGTCAGAGGCCATGTTTGCATTGAAGATGCACAAGTCTCTCACCTTTAGTCCTTGAACGACATGAGAGTCACGGCTGAGCGTCAAAGCGCGAGTCAGTAGGAGTGCCGTAACTTTCAGTGGAGGTTGTCTTTGTCATCAGCAAAAGCATCGCTGATAACGGCGCCCGCAGAGATGGGGAGCGCTAGAAGCTCGTTGACCTGACCGGACATATCGCTGGTGGACACGTGACTAACATTGGTCGCAATTCCACAAGTATCCAGAGGGGTACAACAAATGAATCAAATGCAAAAGGTCGAAAGGTCGAAACAAAAACATTACCCTATAATCACGTAGAATACACGCAAAAGTCTCATGCTGCCGCATCTTCATTCCCCATTTCGCCCGCCACCCTCGACTCCGAATGACTGCGTATCCGCGACTTTGCCCGGCTTCCCGGGAAGACGGCCGCGAGGACTCCTGCTTATCGTTTCCTCTTAGCAAGAATGGTCCCATTCGCAGCACCAAATCCGGACGCACCGCGTGCTGCTCCCATCCCTGTGCCAGACGGGGTTCCATTCCCACCCGTCGGCGAGTTCCCTGTCGTAGCAGGATTGCTCCCACTCGAAGAGCCTCGAGTTCCCGGCGATGGTCGGAAGTCTGCCCGCCGGCTTCGTTCAGGGCCCTCGGCTTCCGTCCATCCGCCATGTCCATCATCTTCAATGTCGACCTCGTCCACGTGTTGTTCTCCTTGCTTCTCTCCCCGCAACATTCGCGTGAATGGGTTCGAAGCAACTATCCCAGAAGCATTTGCAATACCCATGGCTCCCGTGTTGGCAGGACATTGCTCCACTGCACCGATTAACGAGTTTGCCATCGTAATAAAAGTGTTGTTCAAAGGCGTTGCCCTACAGATCCCACGTCAACATATCCCTCCGCTGGCCAAAGAATGTCCAGACTCACGCATCAGCAAACTCTTTCGCCTCCCTCTCCGCTCGGACGTCGGCTTCATTGCGACGCGAGTCGATCGTCAATGGTACCGCCCTGGAGTTTGATGGTCCCGCTCCATTTAACTGGCCTTCACGAAAATTCCGCCTATCCGGGGCAAACGTCACGTCCAGATTGTCGTCCCCATGCCGTTCGCCAAACTCGTCCGCCGACCCAGACACCATTCGTTCATCCCCGTCATCTTCATCAAATTCAACTTCGAGTTCATCTTCAACTTGTCTGTCTTCATCTCCAGCGGACTGCCCATTGTTGAACGGGTTCACCGGGACCCCGACAGACCCAGCACCGGTGGAGGCTGGCACGTCGCCGTACACTGTGGACGTTACAGCCCTTCCATTCGGATTCCCCGACGCCATGGCGCGATGGGCCAAAGGAGAACCTCCAGTGTCCGAGTCGACAACGATCGCATCATCCGCAGTCCCGGCGCCTCCTCGTTTCGAATGGGCGACGTCATTCATGGCAGATTCCATTGCGTCAATATGATTCGCTTCTTCTTCTGCCTCATCAAGCGCATCTTCGATTGCCTTGAGTTCGTTCTCGTCCACTTCGACGTCAGCCTCCAGGTCAGCAAATGTCCGACAAAGTGGACATGAAAATCCAGGGTGGTGAAGCTCGAGTAATGGCCGGATGCACTTGTAATGGAAAGCGTGCGAACATGGCGCGATGAACAACGATTGACAGACGCTGACCGCGAATAGACCTGCAGGCTCATTGGTTAGCCACGATTTGTTGCCACGACTTGCACAACTCACAGATGCAGCAGTCTCCAACAGTCTTTCTCAACGTCCCCTTACCCTTTCCGGATGGGTCCAACGTCTGCAAAGTACGAAGTTGCTTCAACGCCGCGGTGCTATATTGTTGCACGCATTAGCCAAGTTTTCGTGGAACAACAAAACAGAGACGCACTTGAAAGGGTTGGCTCCGCCTTGCCACTCGCGCCCCTGGCCCACTTCGACCTTGATCTTCACACAACGATACATCTCTTCTGTACCGCCTTGATAGTCGACACCCAGTTGGATAATGTCACCATCTTTTAGGATATGGGGGGCAGATTCTTGGCCTGGAGCACTAAGGCGCATGTGATTGATGAATGTGCCAGAAGAGGACTTGGTGTCCTTCAAGAAGAACTGCGGGGAAGAATCGAGTCAGGGACCATGGCAGAAGAAGGCAATGATGAGAAGGCATAACAAAGTTGAATACATACCACTCCTTTGCCCTGCACCCAAAGCTCTGCATGAGCCCGACTGACAACCTTACTCCTAAAGGCAACTTTATCGGACGTTTTATCGTTGGGGTTGAGACCGTTCCCTTTGGGAGGATTGGTCGCGCGATCGGTGAATCTGCCGACTCGCAGCGCTGAACCACCGACTTTGACGTCCCGTATGATGGGTTCGAAATGTAGTGATCGGGCGGATTCGAGGTGCGGGACGAGGCGTATCCGGTAGACGGCCTTGTCTGCTTCAGCCACGACGGGTTGAGGAGCGGTAGCAACAGGAGCAGGACTGGGGGCGTTGGGGCTGAGGACAGAGGGTGAGTTGGGGGGAGGGGCAGCTAGGGGATGTGGAACCGGGAGCGGGGGTACGGGCTGAGGGGGTTGTGGAGGGGTTGTCTGGGAAGGGACCACGCCAGTGTTGGTATTCCGTCGTCGTCGAGTGATGCGAGGAAAAGAGAAGGAGGGCGGGGAGGCGGGAATGTCCATCATTGATGGGAATGTGTGGTTGTTGTCGAGGTTGGTTGAGTTGGTCAGCGACGTAGCAATGTGTGTAGTCTGGAATGAAATGGGTATGAGTGGGTTGAAATTTATGAGGGATGTTGATGGGGGTAAGTAGCGAGGACAAGGAGGGTGAAGCGGACCTTTTCGGTGGAGCTGAGCAGCAAGGTCTGGAGTAAAACGGCGAAGTGCGTCTCCGGTCGGGCTTCGGACAGGACGACGGAATGGAAGCTAGCCGGCAGCTGTGTGAGGGGGCATGCCTTCCTACCGTCGCCTCGCTGTACTCACCAGTGATCAACTTGGTGTGTTGGTTGTCTCCACGACGAGAGCGTCGAGGGTTTGACCCAGAGAGCTGCTCGGACATACGCCGTCTTATTTCCGCCCTCCTCGTGCCCCTGTCATCAGCACACAATGGGGAAGCATGGAATGCATTACTGAAAGCGAAGGAACTACAATCTAGCACACTACTCTTCCATCTCTACTGCGTACTCCCGCCATCGTCCACGCGACTGGTGCGCTTGATAGTCCTTCCACCCCAGAAACGTGTACCTTATCGGCATGCTTGTCAGGCTCTCCCTAACTTCGACCTTGCAAACAGCGCGCTTGAGTTTCTCCATCGCTGTATCCACCGCCTCCAGAGACCGTTGACCAACGGATGCCGTCACCGAGAAATCTCGGGCGGAGATTCTAACCACTGCCGGCTTCGGAAGCCCCCTGTCCACGCGCTGAGTAACATAGGATGCAAGATCACCCAGCCGACAGCCCTTCACTCCAATGCAATCCAGCACTTGCATCTTGGGCAAAACGTTGGTCGTTGCCGAAGTTACCAATGCACACAGGGCGTTACTGGAGGAGATGGTGATGCAAGTGGCGTTAATGAGGCGGTTGATGACGGCTTCAAAGAACGACTGAATGTGGAGGGCGTCGGCGTCGGACGGGGAACGGGTGTCAGCCCGCCACCGGAAGTTATCGACAGAGTGGAAGATGTCGGTGGGCAACATTGACCAATCTCGGTGTTGGGCAGCCGAGCGAACTCCCAGACAGAGGTCCCTAAGCCGGGGAGCGCGGAGATCGAAGAGGAACCGATGGATGAATTGTAGGCAAGTATTCTCGAGGGTAAGGGACGAAAGATGTTCGAGCGGTAACGGCGCTAGTGTTTCAGGCTGTTCATCGACGGCTACCGCGACGTTCGACACGTGTATGGTGCGGAGCTGAGAGGCGAGGCTGAAGAGGTGCAGGAGGTTATTGGTAGTGAGAGTAGGACAGGCCCCGAGATCAACAAGCTTGAGTTCACGAAGGGATGGGAAGTAAGCGTGGCGCCAATCGATTCCCACATGGGTGAGAGCGAGGTCTTGAAGCCGAGGCGCGTTAAGAACGAAGATTGGTTGGGGGTAGCCCGTTGGTGTGAGGGGTGCAGAGAGTTGAAGATCAACCAACTCGGTTACTGCACGATCTGCAAAACACTTTGCGAGGCCGGCCAAGGCAGTTGCCCTGTTGGCCTTATTCGCAGCTACACGGAGAGACGAGCATCGAACCAGGTGATGGCCCAGCTGGTGCAAGACGCTCGTTAAGAGGTCGTCCTGTAGTCGCGTCGCATCAACGTCTACGCGCAGACTGCTAGCCTTTGAACGCTGAGTGCATTTGAGAGCGACTTGGTAGGAGGAATGGTTGTGGATTTGAACAGCGGTCCAGAGTGAGGGACATGCGAGTGCCACGTCACGGAGGCGACGGTTGAGGGATGAGAGGGTGAGAGCAAGTTGGTATTGGTGGAGATAGGATGCGCGGTCAATGGGGATTATGCCAGAGTCGACAACAGCCTCGAAGATGGCGCATATGAGCTCGACAGGAAGCAGGTCAAAGGAGGACATCTGGAAGGGGGATGTTGTGAATAGTCGTGTGCAGAGAGAATGGAAAAAATATGTACCTGGGGGAGGTGAGACGTGTTCGGGTAAGGATTCTCCGAAACAGCGAACCTGGCAAGAGTCTGAGAGAAGGAAAGAAGGATAGAGTACTGAATACGTACCCTTTGAAGATGAAGACGTGGTAAGAGAATCATTGCGTTTTATATGACGCAGGATCCAGTCGGAGGATAGGTGGCCCCGCTGTCTTGTGAGGTAGGAATCAAGTCATGTGTGTGTGTCGAAACTCGTCATGACCTGGGACGGGTCAGGTCACGACGACGGCTTGGACATGGTCAGCTGCAGCTGCTCACCAATGTCTCACGGTTCTTTTCAAAGGCGGAGAGGTCGATGTACGTAACGCTCCCTTCAACGTTTGACCAGGTCTCGACTTTTGACGTGAAACGTGTGGCTGTTTTAGGCGTCATCTTGCGCTTATTCCGCGCAAACGTGCCGTAGCACCTCTGGGCATCGTCGCATGACGCACCCACACTGCGGTAACGCTTTAAGCATTGCACTTTCGTATCCGGCCCCTGCTCAGCGTGACTTTGCCCCGTCGTAACCGGCCTGACAAAGCCGCCCGTGCTGTCCCCGACCACGCCCCGCCTTGGACCATTTGTGGAATAAGGATCCGTCAGTCTGTGATCCAAGAGTATGCAGCGGGATCTTCCCAACCACAGACACGTTTCCTGGCACATTCGCCACCTTCCCCCAACCTTGCGTTTGTTTTCGTGGATCTTATCGTGTCCTGTGATTAGCCTATCGTGGCATGACTCTCCACAACCCTCGGCGATCACCTGCATTTTCGTCTTTCCGCGCACGCCGGCCGGCCGTGCCAAGAATCCATGCTCCAGCAGAGACCTCTGAATGATGCAGTACCCACACCAAAGTACCGTCCTCGGCTCAGTCAGCGTGCCAGGTATACGTTCCAACGGTTCATCCGCTCACCTGGCAAGTACCTCGAGCCTGTGTCCTGACACCCCAGTCTCTTGGCCAACCTTGTTACAAACTACTCGATACTTGCATAGGTTCGAGGACGCACTTCGAGCACTGCAGGAGTCTAAAGACTTTTGATCAGGTGCGTGTATCCATGCTGAACCTGCTTTCGTTAAGGTGTTTCAAGATTTTCCTCGATATAATGGATGCTCGTCCGCGGCTCAATAGCTGCCACAGTCCAACGCACCGGCTGCTGTTAGCTGGGCGGGTTTAGCCAGGGGGTGTGATCGCGCACCTTGGTCACTATTACGATCTAGCAGCATGATCAACAGTTGCATATGGGAAGGTGTCTAACTCGCTCGTCCACCCTCCGGAGGTAACTTGGCTTCATTGGGACGTTTGGGACAACGAATGCAAGTTAGCAACCGATGGTCGTCGAACTGCCAATGGACGATACATCATCAGTGGCGAATTCCAATGCAGGTCACGCGTGTGACAACTCCTACAAAGACCCCCTAGATCAGTGCGTATATGTATATGGTCACTGGGTTTATGTTGAGTGGGACAGATTCCAGATCGAGTCGGCCGGGGGTCAAAACGGCGCAAGGCCGGATCTCGATTAGGAGTGTTTTCTTCTGAATGGCGACCAAGTATTTTGGGTATTGTCGAGCCACAACTTGCGATAGCAGTCGGGCCTTCGGGGTGTTTCCGCTTGGCAGTGGATCATGGCGCGACGGGGTTTACCGCGGCGACCTCTAAAATACCACCACAGAGCGGATTTAGACATGTTTTCGGCAAAGATATCCATATAACTTCGAACCGAAGAGTGTGCGATGTTTCACTACTGGTCATCAATACTGAACATTGCGCGGAGGTAGAGGGCGATATCTCCGAGCCCACTCCTTCGCCCTTTCCCCTTGCGGAAACCATTCCAGACGCCCATCAAGCCGAATGCGAAACGAAGGCAATATTGCATAGCACCCTATCTCCGACGTCAACTGCTCAACAAGCTCGTGATGCACACTTTCGTAGTTATGGCGATTCGCGGCATTACATCGCACTGGTCAGCCTTAGTTCCGCAACGCCCGCTTCCGATGCTTCCTGCTTTCTGGGAGGCTGCCGAACGGGCGTAGCACTGTATCGAATCTAATATACTCAAGAAGAAACCGGCTCATCGCCTGGGTGACTCGACGGTAAAGGGAGCGCCGCACGGTAGCTGTGAATCAGAGGGAACTTGTCACTTTTTTTCGAGCATACCACAGGCTTCATCAGTGATGCGATAAGCCGCTTTTTTATCTGAAAGCAAGCCTCCTGCACGTGGTGGATGCGTGCACATTGAAACCACGTTGCGGAGGTCTTTGTAACCATATTTCAACCCTGGGGCACTGTTCAACAATTCCTACGAGTGCCGAGTCATTTCAACTTCGATTTCGAAAGGACAGCTTGTTCCCCGTGCTCAATCCGGAGCACGTTCAGTGTGGTGAGCTCCGGTCGATGCCTCTCATCCATCCAGCGTCTAATCGACCGACTTCGTCATGTTTGTCGTTCCCAGCGCCCTCTCTCCCATAATGAAATCGGTTTTGCTTGCCGGCGTCGTTTTATTGCTACGACTCTATATCGGATTCCTGGATCTTGTCGCCTACTGTATCGTTCTGCTACTTGTCAGGTTGGAAAAGCTGGTAAGTGGTCGCTATTCATAGCCTAGGAACGGATTATGCGGTTAACACACGTACAGAATCCTTCTCCAGCTCAAAACCATGTGCCTCCTGCATCAACAGTTGAGAAAACCCCTGACTTTGTGGATGGGGTGATGAACGGCGAGACACCGGACGATGTGGGTGATCAATGTGACATTCATCGCTGTGGTGGGATGCTTATTACCTACCAGGCTCCTTTGTCAACGCTTCCAGGACATAGTAACGAGCTATCTCTGCCGCCTACAGCTGCCACTCCCCTCCTACACCCTTTCTCCGCCGATGTCACACTGGCTACTTCTGGCTCCATCCCCCCGACATACCTTGCAAAAGAGTCTTCTCATCGCAAACCAAAGGGTTATAATAACGCTGGTATTTCCGGGGATACCCTGGTGAGTGAATTTATGAGGCATCCACTAAGAGCTTGTTTGTGATCCAATGTCCCTTTCAGCTTGGCATGGGCTTCTTAGGTCTTTCTGCGGATGATGGAAGACCTTGGAGCAGCCCCATTGCGAGTCATGAAGTCCGTTATCACGGACTTCGAGATATCGTCCCGTGTTGGGACCGTGACGACGGGATCAATGAAGGCTTCACCTGTCTGGTGACAACCAATCCGGTACGTGAACCCTTCCCAAACTGTGCCGAATACTGAGTAAAAATACACGTTTATGCAGCACTTGAATATCACGGAAGATATTCTTACGGAAGTGGGGCGGCGAGCCAAAATACTGATCGACAGATTCGAATCCCAAGGAAATGCGTCTTGGCTCCAACGTGCTATCCATATCCTCGACCATGTCGTCGCTCTGCCTCACCAAAGCGACGCCCTCTTGGTCGACTCGCTCTGCTTGCAGGGCGTGCTTCGATTCTTGCTGTTTCAGAAGATTGAAGACGTAACCATCTTGAACCTGGCGATAGACGGGTTTCAAGTTGGGCTATGCCATCTATCGCCCAACGCGACTTCTCGTTATCAAAAGTTATTTGACATGGGAAAGATGTTCCATACCCGTTACGAAAAGAAGCGCGACCCGGAGGATTTGAATCAGGCAATCGAAGCATTTCAGCAGTCGTTGGAGTTGTGGCGAGGAGATACGAGGCAACAGCTGGAACTCACAGCTAGAGGGCTCGGAGTAGCGTTTTGGCAACGTTTCGAGATCAAAGGGGATTTGCTTGACGTGGAACGTGCGATTGGTCATTTCGATCGGGTTCTGCCCTTATTGGTCGACGGTGATGACCCCTTGCGACAGGAGGTCCTCGGAAATCTTGGAGCGGCCCTCGTTGCCCAGTGCCGGAGGACAGGCAATGTTGTTGACGTGGAGCGGGCGATTGGTCATCTGCAAGAAGTACTTTCTTCACCAACCAGCGAAAATTATTCAAAGAATCTTAACAACCTCGCCATCGCATTTGATACCCGATTCCTCGTGTCAGGCAGTGGTTCCGACCTGGAGGGTGCCATTCATCACCATCAAGAAGCGCTCTTCCTGCGAAACGCTGACCACCCTGATCGCCCAAATACCTTGGACAATCTCGCAACTGTCCTGCTATTGCGGTACAAAAGGACGGGAGATAACTCGGACCTACGGCAGGCGATTGACCACCTCGAAGAAGCGACTCGTCTCTTCAAGCCCGAGCACCCCAGACGACCTGCATGCTTCGACCATTTAGCTGCCACATTATCAGAACGATACTACACATCAAGAGATATTGCGGACCTTCGTCGAGCCATACGTCTCTACGAAGAGGCCCTTTCGATCTGGCCTAATAACCACCGCGACCGATCTGGCACACTAGGTAACCTGGGTGTAACTCTCATGCAGCTATTTGGGGTGTCTGGGAACAAACCCGATCTCGATAAGGCATTAGATTGCTTGGTGGAGTCGCTTTCCTCCCTTCCTGACGACCACCCACAGCGCCAGCTAGCCCTTTCGAACACTATCACAACACTTTTTCTAACGCCCCAAGATAGTTTCACACCCGACACCCTTGCTCTCCTACTTGATCGATCCATTCAGCTTGCCAAGTTCACGCCTCTGCAACACCCGCACTACTCGCATATGACGTCTTTAATTGCTCCTGTACTGAATCAAACGCATCTCGATACCTGCCAACTACGTATTGCGATCGGATGGTATGTCGAATCTACCCTCCAATTGCGTCACTCTTTTCATTTCTCCTTTACCGCAGTGACCCCAACACAACTCCCCTGGATGCAACGCTTGCCCTTCTGGAAAAAGGCTCTAACGCTTCGACCAGTTCCTCCATTCACCAGCTAAGTGCCACATGTAACTGGATTCAACTCTCCAGAAGGGCCGGCCGCCCTTGCACATTAGAAATGTACGCGCGCATGTTTGATCTCCTTGACCTATGCATCGCTCGGGGTTGCTCCCTGGACACCCGACGTGCACAACTTTCCCGAGACGAGGATATCGTACGAGCAAAAGGGCTTGTATCCGAAGCCGTGGCCTTTGCAATCGAGCAGGGGGCAACCGAGACGGCCGTCGAATTTCTCGAGCGAGGCCAGTCCATCCTTTTGCTCAACTATCTCGGTATCGGCCCTCCTCCGCCTTGGAATCCCTCCCGCCCGACCCACTGGAAGACCCAATTTCTAGGTGTGATGTCTTGCCGTTGCACATTTCTACCTTAACTCACAAACTCCTACCCGTAGATCGAATAGGCTCAGGGTCGAGTGGGAGGTTATTGTGCAAGAAATTCGCGCTCTGAACGGATTCGAGCACTTTCTTCGACCCATGCCATTCGCCGTCTTACAGCAAGCTGCTAAGGAAGGGCCCGTCATTTTCATCAACATCAATATATTGCGCTCCGACGCAATCGTCGTCATGTCAGACCGGGCACCTCTGGTCGTTCCTCTCCCATTCGCTACGCCAGATCAGATCGAGCGGAACCTTGTTCCCTCCTTTAAGGCCGTTGCAAAATCACGCTCAGAGAAGAAGACTCACTACTCATTGAAATCGTTGTGGGACACCATCGTTGAGCCTATCGTGGCCGAGTTACAAGACATACTCCAATTACCCAAGAATTCACGTATTTGGTGGTGTCCAACCAACCCTATCATGACAGTACCCCTTCATGCTGCCGGTCATTATCCTCGTGTTAACGAATGCCTTCCCTCACTCTACGTCTCCTCGTATACATCCACCCTATCCGCTCTCATTCGTGCTCGTGAAGCTAGACATCACTACGACGGTCTTCCCAGCGCCCTCCTGGTCGGTCAGCCGAACACGCCGGGCCGAACAGAACTGCCCGAAGTACGGCAGGAGATCAACCGTATCAAGAAGCGAATGCCCCATGCAACGGAGATCATGAATGAGCATGGCACCCATGATGCGGTTCTCTCTGCTGTGGTGCAACACCAGTGGGTTCACCTCGCCTGCCATGGTCATGTCCGAAGCGACAATCCTCTCTATTCCCACTTCTCGTTGCACGATGGTCCACTGCACCTCCTCGAGATCATGCAGCAGCGGCTCCCATATGCGGAACTTGCCTTTCTGTCTGCGTGCCACTCTGCATCGGGAGATTCTGACACCGCCGACGAATTTTTACACCTTGCAGCAGGGATGCAGTTTGCTGGTTTCAAGAGCGTGGTTGGGACGATGTGGGCCATGGTGGACGCTGCTGGCCCCCTTCTTGCGGACGAGTTCTACCGGAAGATCCTGCCCAAAGGGGGGGAGGTCGATTACACCATGGCAGGGCGAGCCCTGAATGGGGCGACGAAGAAATTGTGGAAGGATAAAGTTCCTTTGGCGATTTGGATAAATTTTGTGCATTGGGGAGCGTGATATACGATATCCTATGTTTCGTCGAAAAGGGTGAGGGAGCATTCGGCGATCGCAGCTGACGGCAACGTAGAATCCCGATGTCACCCCGATGTCGACGTCCAGTACCCACAAAGGGGTGTCAAGGGATAAAGCTTGCTTACAAATTCTGCCATGCGGGGCCTCATCCCAGAACGGGAAGCCCATATACGGCTGAAACCTATTGCAAGTGCTGTAAGACAACCTGATTCCAGCGGAACTGGGGTCGAGTACGTTGTCATGTCGTTTAGCTTGTGATTGAACAAGTCAGAGTCCGAGGATCGAATTAGCAATCAAGGAGACCGAGATGAAAGCCGAAGGGCAATCTGCCCATGGACGTAGAGCAGAATAGTGCGGAATGTAGCGGTGAGACCAATTATGCCTGTGTGATGACGTTCTCAGCTTTGCATTTAATCTACTAACTATGTCCGATGATTGTTTGAGGGCAGTACAGTTCTTCCAAGTATCCAATTTCGTCTTGGCTCAAAGTGACTTTGACGGCAGCTGCGACACTTAGCTCAGAACCAATCTATCTCGAAC
>WSTW01000052.1:2101-43552 GCA_019632305.1 Tulasnella sp. 403
TCTTCTTACCCCAAACTAGGTTAACCTTTGTTGGTTTGGTAGGCTCTGATAAAGCAGGCGAAGAATTTCCGGCTGCACATTGTCACGCAAGTCGTATCCTTCCTTGGCTTCTCCGCCGTGGTTTATGGCATTGTTGCTATCATCCGGGGGTCTGGAACAACCAAGATCGACTTGGAGGCATTGGCTGGTATCATCCTTATGTCTGTTCTCCCCACAACGGTGTAAGTTGCTCATTATATTCTCGAATGGATATACTCACTTCACATCGCGTTCTTAGAGCGAGCAATATCGCCATGACACACAACGCGGGTGGCAATGTGGAAGCTGCCACAATTGAAGTATGCATAGGCAACACCCTCGGTAAGCCCAGGTTGCGGAATCTCCATGCCAATGCTTAGTCTCGCGCAGGTGTATTCTTGACTCCCCTGCTTCTCTCGCTATACCTCCAACCTCGTAATGGTTGGGGTTTTATTCAACCCAAGGCTTCCAGCGGGAACGGTCTTGTTGCTATCTACAAGCATATGAGCACACAGCTCAGTATAACCCTCTTCGCACCTCTCATCGTTGGTCAAGCCGTGCAGAACCTATTTAAGGCACAGACCAAACACTGGAGAGAGCTACTCCACCTCAACGTTGTCGGTCAACTTCTTCTTCTCTTGATCATCTGGTAAGCTCCGCAGCCAGATCTCTTCACTCGCTGACTGACAACGCTTTGTCAGGTCGACGTTTTGCGACAAGTTCGCGTCAGGCGCATTTCACGCTATAACACACCAGTCCGTTATCCTCATATGCTTCTTGGGGCTTGGACTGTACATTTTCTTCACTGCTGCGTGCATCGTGATCGCTCGTGTGCCGTTCTTGCCGCGAGAGACGGAAGACGAGGCGAGGTGGATTGCGTTCGTCCGGCGACAACGCTTCGATAAACGCGAGACCGCCGCTATATGCTTTTGTGCTGCAGCCAAAGGTACGCATCATCTCGGTTGCCGGTATGCAAGAGACCAACCAATGTCGTCTTAGGTCTTGTCCTGGGGGCGCCGCTCGTGTCGATTCTTTACGGAGGGTACGACCACAGGACACAAGCCGTCATGTCAACTCCCATCGCACTTTACCAAGGCACACAAATCGTTCTGGCCCAGCTGTCTGTGAAGACATTCAAGCACTGGATCGACCAAGAGAAGGATATGAGATCAACCCTGCAAGACGCGGAGAAAAGTGCAGCAGCTACGATCGTCGCAAATGACGAGCAAGACGCAACTACATCCCATACCCTCGACTCGTCGGACAACGCAAAAGTATAGAACATATCTATAGACTATTCATTCGGGCATTGGTACGATACAACTCTTTTAATTAGGTAACGGCGTATATTAGAACGTGAGAAGTTCCCCGCGTCTGAACGGAGACTGGAGTTTGGTTCCGCTTATAACTCGACCCGGCATTTCTTGTATCTTAGCCACTATACCTTTGGTCTTCATATTCACGAACCCCCCACTGAACACAGGAAGAAGTAACCTCCACTTATAACACTCACCTCCACAATCCAAACAGTCTCCTAGCGCAATATGATAAGTTTCTCGCCCAGGGGCTTTTGGCCTGAGGGAGCCTGATGTGGTTTATTTGTCAACACAGTTCCCCCAAGCGACGCATTGAGACGGACGTGATGAAGATGTGAGTGGTCGACCTATCAGAGCCCCAATCGCGTTGTCCTGCGGCGTACCGTCGGTCCTGAAGATAATTGTCTAGGTTGATGTCCGACCATGAAGTTCACCTCGTGAACGATAACATGCACGAGTTCTACGTGCGGTTTTACGGTCCCGAGGAAAGTACGTCAATTTCACGTCTTCACTTGACACGTATTCCAAGCTTATTGGCATTCATTGATATAGCACCTTTCGCCGGAGGCGTATGGAAGATCCACGTCGAGTTACCGGAACAGTACCCTTTCAAGAGTCCAAGTATCGGGTTCATGAACAAGATCTTCCACCCCAATATTGATGAGCTGTGAGTGAATCCCCGTCACTTGGGCGAACGCCCCGGCCGATCGGGTTTTCGTTTCATTCAGGAGCGGATCGGTCTGTTTGGATGTCATAAATCAAACCTGGTCTCCGATGTTCGGTGCGGTCCACAGAGACGCTTCACATATATCATTTTCACTGACGTGGATGCGTTGTTATGTTTAGATATGCTCAACATCTTTGAGGTGTTCTTGCCTCAACTTTTACGGTACCCAAACCCTAGCGATCCTTTGAATGGCGAAGCTGCAGCCCTTCTCATGCGGGAACCCAAGAACTACGAAGCCAAGGTGAAAGGTGGGTGTAACGAGGTCGTTCATAGGCGTACACCTCACACTCGCTATTTGATAGAGTACGTGCAACGGTTCGCAACGAAGGAAGCGGCTGATGCTGCCACTGGGGGCAAAGACAAGGCTTCCGAAGATGATGACGACGAGGATGCAGAAATGAGTGACATTGGGAGTTTGGGTGATGACGATGACCCAGCATCGACAATGGATATCTGATTCTGGCTCAGTCTCCTCATGTCTGCTTTTATTCTCCTGCTGTTTACTGGCATTTTCGTGGGGTAGCTTAACCAATATCTTCTTCCTGCGCTTTCCACTATGCCTGGGCAACTCGCTGGTTCTGGGGCAGGTTGGCTGAGCTAGGTATCTCATTACTAATCGTGTCATGGAATGTATGTCGTTGGCAGATAATGTATCTAACTCCCCAATTCAGTTACTCTACTACATTATTCGGGTGCCGGCTCCATGACGGTGTCAAGGGACGTGTCGGCTTCTTCGATCGCTGGTGGTGGCGAAGGAGGAGGTGAAGGAGCAAGCGTATGGATTGTGCGTTGAATTTCCATTGCCAGCTGTGCATCCAGGCAATGCGTGTGATTACAAGAATATCGGCAAGAATAGCAAAGGAGCTTACTTCGGAGAGGCGTTCAAAGGGATCCGCCAGCTTGTCGACTTCTGACTGGAACTTCTTTGTATCGCCAAGAACTGTATCCCGTTCTACGATGAGAGCCTTTCGTCGCTCATCCAATCTGTAGAACAATATGTTATCAATAGCAGGGGGATGGTGACGATAGGTACGAACCGGTGCCGCTCAGCAAGCTCGAATTCCAGCCGGTTCAACATCAGCTGGTGTTCATCCGAGAGCACCTCAGGAGTACGCAACGACTCCGGAGCCTGGGCCTCAAACTCTTCCAAAGAATGTAACGGAACGTCTTGGTACACAAATCTATCATTGGGATATTCAGGAACGCGGTAAGCCGGTCGAGAGACACACTCACGCAAACTGCCGGCATTTCTCAATCTCTCGCTCTAAATGACGTTTCTCATACATAAGGTTTTGCAGGCCGAGGTTGGTAGCATTTATAGCTGTTCTCGCCTCTGCCGTAACCTCGCGGCGAGTAGTGGCCGCTGCATTTGAGTTGCGATTGATAGCTTTGAGACGGGCAAACAGTGCGCCAGGCGGGTGAGGAGAACCTGGCTCTTGGGGTGGGTCGGCATACGCCAAATTACGTAGAGCATCAAGTATATGCTCTACAGGTTCTTGTGGGGTGAGGGCGTTGGGGGAAATCGCCATTGTGAGGTGGCGTCGGGGGGTGGAGACGGGTCGATGGTGGCGCGGAGTAGATTCCGAGCCGTGGGAGATTGTGTTAGTTTTCGACTGCTCTGCTCATGTCGACAATCTCACGCGAGAATGGGCCCGACGACAGCCTCGATGAGCGAAAATTCAAAGTGCCGAGCCGTATCTACGGTATCCCGGTGATGGCTGCGACAGTGGGGATGATGATCGGGTTTATCCGTGGCTCCCGGATGAGCGCGTTGCGATTCCTTGCTGAGAACGCGCACCGCGCACCTACGACCATTCAAGGATGGTACTTTTACAACAAAACCAAAAACTATCGCGTCTTACTCGGGGGGTTCAAGGGGGGAGGTCGGGACGCGCTTCGTTTGGGGGCAGTAGGGTGCGGCTGGGTAGCATTTGAGGAAGGGTGGAAGTCGCTGAGCACGATAGCCGGCATACCGCGACTGGCGGAAGGGAAAGAAGTCGTCGCAGGGGGTAGTACGGCAGGCGTGGTTTCAGCGATATGTGAGTGGTCAGACGAGTTGTACGATGGGGTCAACTGAGCTGACTGGTCCTGTGCCCTTTCAACGTGCGTTTCGCTTGCGCGACATGGACACTGACTTTGTGTCGTACGGATGGACAATGTTAGACCGGCTACCGCGTCGGATGGCGTTACGGACTGTCGGGCTTGGGCTGGGAGTTGGAGTGTCCGTGTCGTTGCTCCGCAAGGCGCAGGAGATGCTTGGAAAGGATATTACGGATGGACCACTCAAGTCGTAATATCATGTGTTGGGGCTCCACTTTGCTGTGTAGATAATGAGAGAAATGGCGTCGGTGGACCTGATGCTTCCGGTTGGGCCTCCGCCAGAACTACATCTCGAAGCTGACCAGTGACGCCGCTTTCCCGTCCATCTCCACCTCACTCGACCTCACTTGGAAATACGACTCGTTTATCAGCACACTTTAGGTTTAGCCCTCTCTCGTTTTCCCCGTACACTAAGCCATGTTGAAACTCTGGGGACCGTCCGCTGCTGCTGCCGAACAGACGACACCAAAGGCAGAGAAGAAAAACCCATTCGAGGCCGTATCCCATCCATCAGCAAGCGCGACTTCCCAGGTCACGCAACCCAACAGCTCCGGCTCGCTTGTACGAGCCCATATTCCACCGAGAATCGAGACCTCTGCCAGCTCTCCAAATCTCGCTGGAAAGGGCCCACCGGCTTCAGGAGCACGCACTCCGACCACAGGGACGCTTCATCACCACCACCTCCTTCACCTTCCTCCTCACCCTTCCCACCTCTCAGATTCCTCCTCTCCCCGGGGCATTCCTGGCTTGCCTTCCGTTCCTTCAGCAACTGCTCTTCCTACCACCCACGTCACTCTTGAAGCAGCCGAATTCCACATGAAACCCCCGCCTCTTGCTCTTAATGCCACGGCCACCGCCGTTCCGACTGTCGGGACCACCCAGCCTGCCCCCTCCTCGACCTCGAGTTCTTCCTCTGGTTCCAACTCCAATGGCAACCAGTCCAACGGGGCACAATCCAGGGGCCAGTTACATGTCAAACTCATCCAGGCGCGCGGGCTCAATGTCAAGTCACTACACTCCCGCCCATATGTCGTGGTTCAATTCGAAAACAACGAGTTCGTCAGCAGAGATCCTATTTCCGATAAGGAAAAGGAAGTCAAGGGCGTCCCACAACCGCTCTCTCGCAACAACTCTTCCTCGGCTCTGACTTCCCTAGCTGCCAGTGGTATCGCTCGGGCCTTCGAGGCGGCTTCCCGCCGATCGGGAACCGCCACACCCGTCGCGGACAAGTCCTCAGGTGGTCTCCTCTTTGGCTCATCGATGTCGCCCCACAACCCAACTTGGAAACACGAAGTATCTTTGTGAGTGGCCCGCCCATTTCGATTTGGGCTATCTATTGTTTATCCGATCGGTCTTGACGCCTCGTTTTAGCGATGTAACCTCAGATCAATCGCAATTGGCGTTCAACATTTATGATCGGACCCAGGAAGACGCTGGTTTCCTTGGGTTCTTGGAAATGAGGCCCGTACTTGTGCACGACCATACCGTCGACCAATGGGTGAAGTGAGTCTAGTGACGCCCCCTCGTGTTCACCCGGTCCCTTAACACTCCCATTTTAGGCTCCAGCCTCGTGAGGGCGAGACTGTGACTGGGGAAATACGCGTGCAGGTCACTTATGAACAATTCAAGGTTCGTCTCTTCCGCCGCCTTGGCCCCGATTATGGGGAGGCTCATTGAATTGGCTTTTTGACGTACAGACCAAACGGGTTCTCACTCCCCGTGATTTCGAATTCCTGAAACTTATCGGACGTGGAACTTTCGGCCGTGTATTCCAAGTCCGCAAGAAGGATACCCGACGCATTTATGCGATGAAGATCCTCTCCAAGAAGGAGATCATTGCTAAGAAAGAGGTCGCTCATACTATTGGAGAGCGTAAGATCCTCCAAGCGTCGTTGGAATGCCCATTCTTGGTCAGCCTCAAGTTCAGTTTCCAGACCACCGCCGAGCTGTATCTCGTCACGGACTTCAAGAGTGGCGGCGAGCTTTTCTGGCACTTGCAGAAAGAACAGAGGTTTTCAGAAGAGCGAGCTCGGTTTTATATTGCCGAGTTGGTTTTGGCTTTGGAGCATTTGCACAAGTACGATATCGTTTATAGGTATATCTTCCTATACGTTTTCCCGGAATACGGGGCTCAACTTCTCAACAGGGATCTCAAGCCAGAAAACATCCTACTGGACGCAACGGGGCACGTTGCGCTGTGCGACTTTGGTCTTTCAAAGCCCGACCTACCTTCCGACCAGCTCACCAACACCTTCTGCGGAACGACCGAATACCTTGCGCCAGAGGTTCTCCTGGATGACTCAGGGTACTCCAAACTCGTCGACTTTTGGAGTCTTGGAGTTCTCCTGTTCGAAATGTGTTGTGGCTGGAGCCCCTTTTATGCGGAAGACACCCAAACCATGTACAGGAACATTTGCTTCGGCAAGATACGGTTCCCCAGAGGAGTCATCGGGGAAGACGGGAAACAATTTGTCAAAGGGGTGGGTTATTCGGATCTTTTTGAGACATTGCCTCGGTGGTTTACCTCCTACCCCACCTTGTCAGCTCCTCAATCGTAACCCGCGCCACCGCCTTGGTGCCGTCCGCGACGCCGAAGAATTGAAGGAACACCCCTTCTTCAAGGCGATCGATTGGAAAGCCCTGTCTCTCAAACAGGTCACGCCTCCCTTCAAACCTAACGTCGAATCTGACGAATCGACGGCGAACTTTGACCCCGAGTTCACGGAGGCCGACTTGAAGGAACAAGGCATCGATTTTGATGATGAAACCGAGGACGAGGAAGTTGAAGAAGCCTTCTCTGGCTTGACCATGAACAACACATCGAAGAATGGCGCTCCCGGCTTGGTGGGAAGTCAAGTCTCGACTGCCACCACCGTTTCCACGGCCACCCCGGACACCAGCCCCGTCGCTCATAAGCCCGGGGTGGAGATTCAGAAGGACAAGGCTGGCAAGGGTAGAGGAAAGAAGAACGTCGCCTCCAGCCCAATCACGTCGAGCGTCCAAGAGAATTTCCGAGGGTTCACTTACCTTGGCGAATCTTTGATTGGGCAGGCGGCTGGCCTGCTCGGAGAGGATCGTGAGAAGGATAAAGTCTGGAAGGAAGAAGATGTTATTGATATCGACGGGAATTCACCTCCAGATGGTGACGACGATGACTGGGAGGACGATGAAGATGATGGCGTTCAGCTCAAGGGCAGGTATAAGGACCAGCAACTGGGGCACGAAATACTGATGGATTAGTCTTGGGACATCGGGGGTAACAATTGGCTTTCGAATCGTTTTGGCGTTTCTGTTCTATGTCGCATCTCTCGCCCCGCATTCAAACGTGTACTCTAACGAAAAAGACTTTGGAATGTAGTTGTCAAATAATGTGTATAATCGATATCTTCTGCCCAACTTCAATTCAACTTGATGTACTAGATTTCCATGTGGAGACGCCGTTTAGCTGCGCGAGCCAATCAGCCCTGGCCCGACTTAGCAACGCCCCTCCGAGACAAAATGTCGCGTCGGTGCACGTGACGCGAAAACGCGTTAAAATCCCGCCCGGGCGCGCTTCATTTGACAAAAACCACGAACCACGAACCACGAACCACGAACCACCCATCCACACACAATGGCTCACGGTCCTGTAAAACCTCTCCCAAAACGCTCAAGACCGAATCCGACCAGCACCCGTAAAGCCCAGATGTCAAAGGCTGTCGATCGCGTCGTCGATGAAGTCTCCACTCGCTTGCCCAAGAGCTCCCCATTCCAACGACTTCCACCAGAGCTCTTCTGCGAGATCATTCGGCTGACCGTGGTTGCCGACGAATATCATATCTATCGCCTCAAGCAGTTATGTCGTGTGTCAGAATCATGGGCTACACACATCGACACCAACCCTCTCCTTTGGCGCGTGATCAACGTCCAAGATGGCAATAAGCTCGTCGCGGAGGCGATCAAAAAGTCGGGAAACCTCCTCTTGGACATCAAATACGACGCAGTATGCCTCCCGGCCAACCACGATCTGGTGAGACTAGTGTGCACGAGTGCTGATCGGTGGCAGTCGCTCGAGATCAAGTCTCGTGACGTCTCTTGGGACGTCCTTCGTGTACTTCTCTCCCAAACCGCTCCCAAACTGAGAAGAGTGTACTTGGATGGGCATGATTCCCCTGGATCAGACCGGAGACGCGTTTTCCCACTAGGCTCGGGATGCGATTTGACCATCGTCGACGTTGCCTTCATCACCTTCCAACTAGATTCCTCGAAGTTATCTGGTCTTCGTTTCCTTCGTATCACCAATCCCCATGTAGTCCCGACGGTATCCGAAATCCTTTCCGTCTTGGAAGCTGCGCGAAAGTTGGAGTATCTGGAGTTCTCGGATTGGGGAACATTACTGCCTCTAGAAGATGAGGACGAGAATGAGGACGAGAAGGGCTCCCTGATCAGGCGGGTTGAGCTTCCCTACTTGAAGACGGTCGTATTCGATGGGTTGGAATTGCGGTCTCTTGTTTCCTTCATGTCCACCATTCACGCCCCAAATTGCCGACGACTGTCCATAACAACCAACGATCCAGAGGAGGTGCTCAACCGTCGGGGACTCTGCTTCCCAACTCTGCTTCATCCCTTCTTCCAGTTGGCCTCGTCCGTCGGTATCACTCTTGACCACACTTCCGTCACTCTCCGATCTTCTACGCCTGGCTCCGAACCTCAACAATTCGAACTCAGAGTGGCAGCATACCGTAGCGATCATCTCCAGTGGCTGAAGCGGTTCTCTTCATCCCTGCATGCGATCAATCCCTCGGCACGGTTCTCCATGAACAAGCACTCTCCGATAGCGGCTGCCAATCAACTACCAACCGATATAATATTGGAGCTGGTCCCTCTCCACGCACTCTCGATCGACATATCGGAGACCACGGACCTCCAGATTCTCAATCGGCTCGCTCGGGCTTGTGAGCACGATGCCAGAGGGTATCGTTCTTGGCTCAGTCCCGACCTCAAGATTTTACGCATTCACCAGAAGGGCGATGTCGATATTGAAGCTAACCTTGTATATGTCTTAACCGGGCGGTGGGGGACCTGGCACACTACTGGAACAGACGGAGGTTGTTTGGAGCGCCCTCGGTCATTAGATCGGCTGGAGGTGACTTCCACTCGTTCGATGGACCAGGGGATGGTTAGGGCCATCCTGTGCGCTGCGCAGGGGATTCAGAGGGAACCTATCAAGCGTGCGCTCACTCCGAAGAGTTTGACGATCGATTTCTGAAGGAAGGTTTGGTTGGGACTAATCTTGTTACTCGGTATTGTGGGCCTGTGTGTTTTGTATATCTTGATATTGTACTGGCAAGCAGGGCTGCTACGGACTAGTCGGAAATGTTTTGTTTCGTCTTTGTGTTATCCTGTAGAGGACCGTTCCGAACCTAGTCCATGTATGTGTGTTGGAGACGTGTTATACAAGACCGTTACCCCGATGCGTGATGGTTCAGGGCCAGGCTTCAGAAGCATGGTGTACGTGCGTGACGGCGTTTATAAGGTCTTCCCGGCCTGACCGCCGTCCGAACTTCATCTACCACCAGAAGTGACACGTGGCTCATATCGATCTTGTCCCCTCCTGCTACTACCATGGAACATTCACGAGAGGAAAAGAGTGCTATTGAACAGGAATTGGTGAGTTACCGCCCACTGATCGTTCGAAATCGTCGAAGTTTGATCATCTTGATCGTGCAGGAAACCGCAACCACCCGTCTGCAGCACCTTGTTATGAAGAAATCTTGGGTTTCTATCCCGAAAAAGGACTCAGAGATCGGCGTGGGCGGGTTTGGGACTGTTCATCGTGGTGTGTTGCGAAAGAACATGTTCGCGCCCAAAATTGTGGTTGCGGTGAAGAAGCTCCATACGACGGGCGAGCGGGATAAGCGTATTCGTGTCGCCCTTGTCAGCGCTTCCTCTCTTCTTCCTTGGAAAACGCTCCTCTCACCGTTTTCTGTCGTTGTGTAGGAGCTGGTTCGCGAGTTGACCGTCCAGTCCACGTTGGACCATCCCAACATCCTCCCATTGCTCGGCTTTCATCTCAGTCACGACTTGGGCGAAGCATGGCTCATCTCTCCTTACGCACCGAATGGAAATATTGCCGACTATCTAGAGAAGGCTGATCCGCCGGTATCGTTGGAAAAACGTTTGGAGATGGTGGGTCTTGTTGGTAATAACGCAAACGCTCCGAGTCGCTCTGATATGACTGGGCTTACAGGCCAACGATACCGCCAAAGGACTCGAATACTTGCATACTCGAACCCCTCCGGTCTGTCATGGTGATATCAAATCCGTACGTCAATGCTCGCTTTTGTATCTCGCCCAAAATGACGAACTCCCCTCCAAGCTTAATGTCCTTGTCAGAGTGGATACAAGAGCAATGTTATGTGACTTTGGTCTTTCCAAGAGTGAAGAAGGCATGACCGCCACGTCGAATACGAACGACGGCGGCACGACGCGATATCGATGTCCCGAACTTTTCCAGCAAGGTAGCCGCCCAACGCTCGAGAGCGACGTGTGGGCTTGGGGTTGTTTACTCCTCGAGGTAAGTCAAAGTCACTAATATGCCGTGCGGATGGTGATACCATAGCCCTTCTCAGATCGTCACGTCTCTGGTGCCGTATCACGAGGTTGGCAACTTGGAAGGTCGTGTCATCCACCAAATCACGGAAAAGATCCTTCCTGCGCAAACTGAAAAGCTTAGTTGTCCGCCTCATGTTCGCAACCTGTTGGACCAATGCTGGCAAACGCTTCCCGAAAAGAGGCCCAAAATGCCCGAGGTTGTTCGCCTTCTTGAAGGTAAAGACAGTTTCTAGGCCTCGATGATTGCTGATAAGCCCATACTCTGCCCACTTAAGAGGGAAATCGACTTGTCTCTCAGCAAGGAACCGTATCTACCTCTGTTGTCCGACCCGATACCCGGATAGATGTGCTGGAAGGAGAACTGGTCCGTCTTGCTCAACAGATCGACACCTGCGTCAGTTTTTCTTATACCCTTCCAGGCAGATCATCTACGTCCGCTGGAGAGGTATCGCATCAGGCCGGCTCGACTGCTGTTCCTACAGGAACCCTTGGTGGGATCGGGGGGTTACGGAACTATACATAAAGCCTCTATGCGTCAGGGAACTTTCGGGAACCCTGTTGCAGTGGTTGCCGTGAAGAAGCTTAAAGCGGGCGGAGGGCGCGACAAGCGCGTGCGCATGGCTATCGTGAGTCTAGCGTCTCTCCGAGGGATGTCATTTCCACTCAAACCGGCATCATTCAAGGGTTTGATTCGTGAGCTGGGGGTTTGGGCAGGGTTGTCCCACGAGAACCTCATACCACTCATCGGGTTTCACCTGAACTCATCCCGGGACCAGGCATGGCTTATCTCCCCGTACATGGAAAAAGGAAACATCAGCGACTATCTCACGAGGGTTCAGCCCGATGAGCAGAAACGACGCGAGCTTGTAAGATGTCTTGTTTCTGGACGCGGAGTATTTAGCTCATCGTGTTGGGGATATTAGGTGCTGGACACTGCCAGGGGTCTCCAACATTTGCATACTCGCGATCCTCCTATTTGTCATGGCGATATCAAAGCGGTGAGGGTTACTTTATCCCAATGTCAGACTGCCCATTCACGATCGCCTCAGCTCAACGTCTTGATCACCGATGAACACCGCGCCATGCTCTGCGATTTCGGCCTTGCTAAAGCCATGGAAAACATGCCTTCTGGATTGACAACGTCCACGTTCAATCAAGGCGGTACCCTTCCATACGAAAGTCCGGAACTGCTTCGTGGCGGGTCCATGCGCTCGCCGCAGAGCGATGTCTGGGCCTGGGGATGTCTCGCACAAGAGGTTGGCCTCTTTCTTAGTAGTTATCGATGGGTTGACACCAATACATTTCGTAGATATTGAGTGGAAAAGCACCTTATTACTGGGCGAACAACGGCGGTGCAATTGTCAAGTGGATTACTCAAGACATACCTCCTGCGGCAGCGGGCGATCTTAACTGTCCGGAAACCGTACGAATCTTACTGACGCATTGCTGGCGACCTCGCTCTGTATTTCGGCCGACAATGAACCAATGCATTACCGTCCTCTCTGGCGAGTTTTGTCAAGTATTTTCGAAGACACTATTTGACCACTATGGGACTTGCAGACCCAACGATGGATGCAAATGCAGCCGCCGAAGAACTTGAAGCCCCGGGCGTAAGCTTAAAGAGTTAAATTTCGTATCCCTGTTGCTGATCGTACCTACCTCAAGGACCCTCTTCCCGACCGTGCAAGGGTTCTTAAGCGGTCGGACCTGAGCTTCAACGAAGATTCAAGGATTGGCTCAGGTTGCGTTGGGGTAGTGTTCAAGACCAGCCTGGTTGTCGAACCGGCTAGGAACACCGTTGTCGCTGTGAAGCTACTATTCAAGCCAAAGGATCCTGACGCTAGTGATCGCCTTTCGTTGGTATGTTTCCAGTCCCTTGACCGATTCATAGAGCTTGACGCACATTCTATAGGTGGTCCAAGCGAAGGCAGATCGGTGGTCTACCTTCGGTCACCCCAACGTTCTCACAATCACGGGTTACTCTCAGGCGGAGAACAAAGCCCACAAAGCCTCACTCGACATCTTACTCGTCTTTCCTTACGTACCAAACAAATCTATCGTTGACTACATCGAAGTTCGTACTCCGAACTATGATCAGCGGATGAAACTGGTACGACATTTACCTTGTCGCTATCCTAAGCTATAGGTTAATACTCTTGTATCGGGCAGGCCACGGATGTAGCTCAGGGGCTACTGTACCTTCATTCCAGGGCACCGCCTATTCGGCATGGTAACCTGCACACGGTGCGTCCATCCTTGCGTCTGGTGATTCCGGCTCACTCTTACATCTGTACAGAGTAACATCCTTGTCGATAACCAGGGAAATGCAATTCTATGCGACTACGATCTTGACGAAATCATCAGCCAAGTCGAGGAGCACGTCGTTGCGGAAACCTTCCGCTACCGAAGTCCTGAGCATTTGGCCAAAAACACGGAACTGACCCTCCGTAGCGACGTTTGGTGCTTGGGATCAGTCTTCCTTCTGGTAGGCTCTGCCCATTCTGTTTAATGGACCCCTCTGAGAGTTGTTTCGCCTAGATTATTACGGACCGGATACCGTATTCGAGTTTTGCCGACGAGCCAGCCTTGGTCGAAGGATTGAGTCAGAGGATAACGCCAGTGAACGTCGATGAACTCGATTGTCCTCCACGCGCACAGAACATTCTCGGACTGTGCTGGAAATGGGAGCCCGAGACACGGGCGAGTCTTAGCGAGATCATCGCAATCCTATCTGGCAGGCTTTGTAAATTCACCGAAGCGTGGTCCATCCCGGCTGCAAGGTGCGTGCTTTCTTGATATAAATCCATCCTTCGCACTGATTGCATGCAACCTGCAGTCTCGACTGTCTGAGGTTCTCACAAGACGGGAAATACCTCATTGTGGGTGTTTCAGAAGTCGGTCTAAGAGTGTATGAGGTCGAGACTGGCACCGTGGCGTAGTAAGTCGTGTGGTAACCAACATGAGTTGTCGCTTACCCCTCTGCAGTGAGTTACCCTGGTCAAGCTCACTCCGCTGGATTCAGACGAGCCGCTCTGGGAAGTTCCTCGTTGCATCCGATTATGACCACAGGGTCCATGTAAGTCATAGGACCCCTCTCTGCAGGGTTGTCACTAACACGTATTGGCGTAGCTTTGGGATCTAGAAACACGGGAGCTACGGGGCACATTTAGAGGACACTCAGATGACGTCTGGGCGCTCGATATGCCTGTAGACGATTCCAAGGTCATCTCAGCCTCGTATGACAATACCATCCGTATGTGGCGTCCGTCACTGGAGAGGGACAAAGGCAGGATCGTCAAGAAGACCAAGCAACATACTTCTTGTCTTGCTATCTCACCTGTCGCCAACGTCGTGGCCATCTCATTATACAACAGTCAAAAAGAGCTCCTGGACATGAACTCGGGGAATACATTGGCCGTTCTTAACCAACCCCAGCAAGTATGGACGCTCCGATTTTCTCCTGACGGACAGCGTCTTTATGGTGGATGTCGCGACGGGTCGGTGTGCTGGTGGGATGTTGATAACGTCCTTCAGGATGGCGGTTCGGCAAGGGGAGAACAGACAATCACCCACGGCGAAATCAAAGTTACCCAGGTGATAGTTCTCTTCGCATCCATCAGATTGACTCTAACCGGATGTTTCAGGAAACCGTATCTTGCGTATCCGTGTCCGATTCTTGGCTGGTTTCGATTTCAGATGATGGTGACGTACGTGCTGCAAAGCTCAAGTCGGGGGCAATATCACCAGCGTCGATTGGAAAAATCGGCAGAGTTTACGACAGTAGGTCGCCGCTTCCTTCTTCAGATTGTACAAATATTGACCATCGATCCGGAATAGCCAATCGGGCAGACTTGAGCCCGGTATCTGAGGACGGGGTCGGATTCGCCGTGAGCTGTCCCACTGGGTCCAGGAGCATGAATGTCTGTACGTATCACTCCAAAATCCCTCATGAAGTTGCTGCTGATATACTCTGAGTCTTTTCTAGATCGCTACAAGTCTTGGGATACACCTGGGGTGTACAAGGATTGACGCAATGCCCAGGCATCATCAGTACAGGCCGTAGGCCGACCTCCCAATATTCAACCATGAGACCTTTTCGCTGTTATAGAGTTGATTTTAACGACAGTCATGGTGTGTAAACTCAATAAAAAAACGTTACATTAGGTCGCTAGGTGGGATTATGTGATCGTATCGGGTGAGACCGTTCACGGGCATAAGACGGCAATACGAACAGCAAGTGCGAACTTGCTCAACCTGCAACCCCCATGACGAGCCTCCTGGTAAACCACCACTGTGCAATACGCGGAGTGTGTGGCAACAAAGGTCGCTTTGGCCCACAACTACCATGTCCCTACGATGGACCACCAGAAGAGGTCAGTGCGTTTCAATTTGAACCGTCGTTCATTTCTCAAGTTACTCCTGATCAATAGGTGGACGATGACGATTTCAGTCAGCTTCTTAGCTCCGTTTGCGGGCCACGAATTGCGTCAGGACCGGTTTGCTGTACAAAGGAACAAGTAGACACTCTTCAGTCCAACTTTCAACAGGCGGAGAGCATCATTTCGTCATGTCCGGCTTGCCGTAACAACTTCCGCGACTTCTACTGCACCTTCACCTGCGCCCCGAACCAAGCAGACTTCCTCCATGTTACCTCCACACAACGAAGCTCAACCAACGAAACGGCGGTGAAATCACTCGATTTCTATGTGTCAGAGCAATTCGGTCGGTCTTTTTACGACAGTTGCAAAGACGTGAAGTTCAGCGCGACAAATGGCTACGCAATGGACTTCATTGGTGGTGGAGCGAAGAATTACAGTGCATTCCTTCAATACATGGGCAAAGAGCGACCTGGTTTGGGTAGCCCGTTCCAAATAGACTTCCCCCCTCCGCCGAATGACGCGGGCCTCGACTTCCAAGCTCGGTCATGTGCAGACAACGACCCAGGAAGCCGTTGCGCATGCATCGACTGTCCCTCAGTCTGTGCCGTCCTCCCAGACCGCCCGCCGCCGAATTCGGATCCTGTGTGTCATGTAGGAGCAGTAACATGCTTGACTTTCGTCCTCGTGATGGCGTATGCCTTGGGCGTCTTGTCATTCTTCACCGGATATGCGCTCGTTGCATGGAAGCGCAAAGGCCGGAAGTACGAGCGCGTTGCGCTGTCCGTCGATTCCGCCTCAATCGTTAATCAACCTGCCCCAGTACAACGGGGCCTGATCGGAGCATCCTCCCTCGCACTTCGCGAAGGCGAAGTTTCCTCAAATGCATCACAGGATTTCAGACGCGCCGAACGAGGTCAATCAATAATGGAAACCGTCGACTCCCTCCAGCCCCGTCACTATCGCTTGAATACAACCATTCGTCGGACATTCTATCATCTTGGATATTTCTGCGCGTCCTACCCTTGGGTCACCCTTGCCTTAGCATCCCTCTTCGTCGGCCTATTGAACATTGGATGGTCAAGCTTTTCTGTGGAAACAGACCCAGTTCGCTTGTGGGTTTCGCCATCCTCAGAAACCAAGTTACATAAAGAATACTTCGACTCGAAATTCGGTCCCTTCTATCGTACCGAGCAAGTCTTCGTCACGGCAGCGCCGGAGCGCGTCATCGAGGGAGGCAAAGGCGTACTTTCGACGTCAAGGCTCCAGTGGTGGTTGGGTGTTGAAGAAGATATTCGGCAGTTGAAGTCCAGGCCGAACGGGTACACCCTCCGGGATGTATGCTTCAAACCTAGCGGGCCTCGAGGCGCTTGTGTAGTGCAGTCCATATCTGCATGGTTGGGAAACGACATTGCCGATGAAAGTGAATGGCAGGAACGGATTGTCGAATGCGCTTCAAATCCTAGCGAATGCCTTCCAGAATATGGACAGCCGTTATCTCCTCAGTTTATTCTCGGTGGAGTGCGAAACACGACCTCCGACTCTCGCTGGCTTTCTGCCGAGGCGATGATCATCACCTACGTCGTCTCCGACAGCTTGGATGCGGAAGAACGGGGTAAGGCCGAGGAATGGGAGCGTGAATTACGAATATATCTCGCTACCGTCAAGGATAGCGCCGCCGAAATGGGCACTCAGATCGCCTACTCTACTGGGGTTTCGTTGGAGGAGGAAATCAACCAGAGTACCAACACGGACTTCAAGATTGTCGCCATCTCGTACCTTGCAATGTTCCTGTACATCTCATTTACCCTTGGTCGAGCTGCTGTGGTCAGCCCTTCTCCTTCTGACGTGGAGAGAGTTGGGACGCCTCACTCGCGACTTTCTTTGCTTCTTCCACTGTGGGTACGTGAAGCCCTAATTTCGTTGCGTTGGAAGTTTTCTCGTCGGGCGTTCATCAACTCCAAAGTGCTCCTCGGGTTATTCGGTATTGTTCTTGTCATTGCATCCGTCACAACCTCCGTTGGCCTCTTCTCCATCCTGGGCGTCAAAGTTACGTTGATCATTGCAGAGGTCATCCCGTTCCTCGTGCTGGCCGTTGGCGTTGACAACGTCTTTATTCTGGTCCATGAGCTCGATCGCCAAAATGCTGTTCATGGCCCTAACGCTCCATTCCCAGCGACAGACGATGATGCCATCCTGCAACAACCAATGTCGCCGGATTCTCATCGCTCACCATTCGACTCATCCCTTCAGTCAAATGGCACGGATGCCCTTACCAAGAGTCCTCTACCGGCAGAAGAACGAATCGCCAGGACGCTAGCCAAGATGGGACCTTCAATCTTACTGAGCTCGATTACCGAGACGATTGCGTTCGCCCTTGGTGCTTTGGTGCCCATGCCCGCAGTCAGGAACTTTGCCCTTTACGCTGCTGGAAGTGTCTTGATTGGGGCAATCTTGCAAGTGACAGCCTTTGTTAGCGCCCTTACTCTCGACTTGCGCAGGGAAGAGGTGAGGATTTCCTCCAACGACCGCAATGTGGAGCTAATACAACGGCTTGATAGGACAACCGTCTTGACTGCTTCCCGTGCGTTCGTATACATGTCCCCATTGCTCTTCCGTACCGCTCTCCCCCACCACAACCGACCTTACTCGCGAGATTTATGCGTCGACGATACGCCCCATTCCTTCTCCAAGATATCGTCAAAGCCATTGTGCTAGCCGCCTTCTCGGGTGTCTTCGTGGCGTCGGTAATTTCGATCCAACATATTCAGCTCGGTCTAGGTACGAAATATCTCATTGTTAATGTTACCTGTGAATGACCTTGTTCAACTTCCTTAGACCAAAGACTTGCACTACCATCTACCTCGTATCTTGTCGACTATTTCAATGCTCTCGACGCCTACTTCAACGTGGGCCCTCCGGTGTACTTTGTGACAACCAACACTGATGTCACGTCTCGAGCCGGCCAACAGCACATCTGTGGACGTTTCACCTCTTGTGACGACTACTCCGTCGTCAACACCCTCGAAGGTGAACGCAACCGCCCCGCATCATCCTTCATCGCCGAACCACCAGCCGCATGGTTTGACGACTTCTTCCTCTGGTTGGACCCTTCAATCGAGTCTTGCTGTCGAGTACGCAAAGCAAATTCGGAGATCTTCTGCAATCCAAGGGATCCTGAAAGACTTTGTCGACCTTGTTTCGAGTGGCGTGTGCCAGCATGGAACATCACGCTTGCAGGGATGCCAGAGGGCGAGGAATTCATGCGATATCTGCAGCGATGGCTTATCAGCCCAACAGACGACGAATGTCCGCTTGGAGGGAGGGCGTCCTACAGTTCGGCATTGGCGCTGAGCGCCGGAACAGTAGAGGCATCGCACTTCCGGACATTCCATACACCACTCAAGTCCCAGTCTGACTATATCAACGCATTCGCCGTCGCCAACCAAATCGCTGCAGATATCTCCGAGCGGACACAGACTACCGTCTTCCCTTACTCCCCCTTCTACGTCTTCTTCGAACAATACGTGCACATTGTTGGCATAACTCAGGAGATTTTGGGCTTGGGTCTTGCAGCGGTCCTCATCGTTACTGCAACCCTCCTAGGCTCATGGCGTACTGGAACAATCGTCACAGGGGTCGTCGCGTTGACAGTGGTGAACGTCATGGGAGTTATGAGTGTTTGGGGTATTAGCCTCAACGCCATCAGCTTGGTTAACCTGGTCATCTCTTTGGGCATCGCAGTCGAGTTTTGCTCCCACATCGCGCGTTCATTCATGAGCGCAGGTGCTGGACTCCCTGTTGACCATCCATCTGCATACAAGGAAAGGAACGAAAGGGTGTGGACAGCACTTGGAGATGTCGGTCCATCTGTGAGTGCACATGTCCTGCAATGGTGTTCTCAATGACTGATGTATAAGCAGGTGTTATCTGGTATCACGTTCACCAAACTCATTGGCATGTCTGTGCTTGCACTTACACGCTCCAAGCTTCTTGAGGTCAGTCATTACCTCGGTGCTTGGGAACATAGGTTGACATCCTTACGTGTTTATAGATTTACTATTTCCGCATGTGGCTCACATTGATCATTTCGGGCGCTTTACATGGGCTTGTGCTCCTCCCCGTAGTTCTCAGTTTGGCGGGGGGACCTGGCTTTACAGAGGTGGACATGGACGAAGAGTGGATGAGTAGCGTGATCCGACGAGAAGACCAGGAGTACGCGTGAGTGCTCAGACCTAATCTCCTTGTACCTCGCTGACGGTTTTCTGTGCAGGCCTTTCCGGACTGATTCCGATATTGACGATAGTGACTGATCGATTACCCTAATTGTTGACAATACCTATACCACCGTAGCCTAATCTCTCGAAATCCATATTTGCACGAGAATTCCGACCGGATGGGTTGCAATAGAGGGAACCGCTGCAATATTTTGAGGATCGGACAATCGCACTTTTACACAGCTGAAAAACAGTCTCAAGACTAGATTTTGGGATTGTACATGTGAGGGACCCAAGAACGTTTACCACAGCCGGAGTGGTGGCAAATTCAGCGGCCATGACTGCTGGACCTAGAGCGACCGTTTCCACGGCTGCGAGACCGAGAAGACATGCTACGGTCCCTGATACTAGCGCTCCTGCTTCGACTGTCGGTGCGAGCGCGTTTTCTGACGGGGCTTCTGGACCTAGTACGGCTTCTGCTCCTTGAGGATCGATCGGAAAAGGAGTAAGAACGGCGAGAGCGAGAACGCGAACGGCTCGGGCTTCTGGAGCGGGTGTAAGACCGAGAACGTCGGTCGCGTGAGCGACTCCGCCTAGGAGAGCGGGAACGTGACCGAGAGCGACTGCTGTAGGATCTGCTACGAGACCTGCGACCCCCACGTTCATAGCTGGGTGACTTACGACCAGCGCGATACGTGCCTCGGCGAGGAGAACGGGACCTTCGATAAGGGGCACCTCCGCGGGGGGGTTCATAGCCACCAGCGTAACCACCACGACCACGTCCCCTGTAGCTGTCGGATGTGTACCGAGAGGAATAACCACCTCTGCCTCTACCACGATCCGCGTAACCACCCCCACGACGGGGAGGAGTCCGGCTACGCGACCGAGATCGACTACGAGAAAGAGATCGTCGGCGAGGTGATCTGGACCAGGACTTCGACCTAGATCGAGATCGACGAGGGCGTGACCGAGAACGCGAGTGAGAGTAAGGACGCTTCCTCCCACCGTTGCGCATAGGGCCGACCGGTGATGGCTGACGGCGGCGAGGTGGGACAGGGGAACGAGAACGAGAACGAGACTTTGGAAGAGGGAGGTCTGAAGTTTCAACCCGAAGGATTGAGCCATCCAATTGACCTTTGTTCATGTGGGTTACCGCCTTCTCTGCTGCATCTGTGTCGAAATATTCGAGAGCTGCCTTGCCGCGTGTCTGACCGGCTAAAAGGCAAAGTTAGTGGTGTGACGCAGCTGCAGCCTCGGACAGGATACATACTTTTCTTGTAGGTAGGGAAGTCCACCTTTTTTATTTTACCATAGTGTCCAAAAATACTGCGAAGATGACTCTCCAGGACATTCCTAGTCAGGTTGTGCACAACGATTACTCGACGTGGCCTTGCTTCACGGTCGCGGTCGCGGCTTCGGTCTGCTCTGGAACCATCGCTTCGTTGCCCATTTCTTGGCGGATCCTCTGCCATAGGTGCATCAGAGCCATTGATGGCTCTAGGTGAGGGGGAGCGTCCGCGGACGCTCATGTTGGGTCAATGCTGGTCGGTTGCGGAAGAAATCTTGCACCAATCCACTGTCAACTCTACCTTCCCACGCGAATTGGCCCAGAACAGAACTCGACACCTTGGCCGTGCTTTAGTAGACTCTACAGAATGCCTGTCCCTTGGGAAGCCTTAATTCCTTTCGGTACGAGACCTGCAGGCAAAAGTTCATCAATACCAGCTAAACGCTTCGCCTTGTAGGCCTCTTGACGGCCATGTTCGGTGTCACTGGGACTGCCTTCAACATTGCTCGAAGGACCACGAACGACGGCAAGGTACTGAATTCGGATTTATCTTATCCCATGCTACTCTCTCACCAAGGGTATACGTTCCTACCTCTATCTATAATGGTATGTCAACCTTGCGTGCTTCACACACGCGAAGCCCCCTCGATATGGGCTGGACGAGTGGGAGGAGATGATGATGGAGAGAGACAAACGCATAACGAGAAGTCTACGCGGTCAAAAGGTATGACAAGAAGGGTTATACTTGCTGTTACTGTCACTGACGTCTCCCAGTCCGACCCGTCGCCGCCCGAGGATTTCGCTACTAGCAGCACGTGAGCAACGTAGTCTGACGCTGACCGTTATTCGAAAGCTGACAATTTGCCTGACGGACATAGGTGGTATGCCAAACAATCCCGATAGAATGTCCCGGATGCTCGTAGTTATGCTGCAAATTCGCACTCGCCATAATGGACTATTTGCCTCCTCTTAGTCCCTTCATTAGCATCGAACCCATAGCTATACGGAACCTTTCCTTCCAGAACAATCTCTCAGTCGTCAAGTATCTAAGCGTCGTCCTCGCCTTCTGTGGTCATGGGTGGAATGTCAACCTTCACTTCTTCCAAATTACCTAAATTTCACAAGCGCAGGACAGTCAATCTGCCACAACTCTGTCGAGTCGGCTTTCCTCGTACCATTGGCATCTCTGAAACGGAGGAATAGTCTCTCCCAAGCCTTCAGGCCGACGTCCTTTACGGTTGTGTGCGCAGCGTCGCCGGAGGTAGATATGATCACGAATTTCCCTGTCTCCCTCGTGCGACAGATCTCGAATTCTCCAAGACCAGTTATCTGCATTGAGGAAAACCCTGTTAATTAAGCCGCAGGAAGAAGTGGGTAGGACGTTACCGCAGGGATATTCTCGTCATGTCCTTCAAATTGCTGCAAAGCCGAGAACACATCCTGCTTGACATTGCCAATAGTGTTTGACACAAGTGTTGCAATAACTATTGTAGTCTTATGAGTCTTTACAAAGAGCTGAATCATTGGGTCCTTTTCTGGCAACGGCTGTATTTCCCTGACGTCAAGCGAGGTTGTAATCGAACCTGGCTCTTAAGGACGACCCACCATGATGTGCTGTGCTGAGCTCTCTGGATGAAGTCGGATCAGAAAGTCTGTTGTGGTGGGCGTCGGGTCGAAGCCTGAAGCAGAGCCGGGTCCGAGGTCGGGTGTGATTACACCGCAGAATCCGTCACAACCAGCACCTGCAGCAGTTTAGACCCCCTTCCCCCACCCAACCACTTGCATCGACGGCATAGCTACCTAACAGGGCTCGTCGTTGGCACACAAACCCAGAATGTATGTCCCTTGGTTGCTTTATACCGAGCGTCAGCTGAGGACATCTTTGAAAGGCCCAAAATAGTCTCCCGGTCAGCCGTCTCATCCTCGACTGAAGGTATGATGCAAAGCGACCGAGTTAGGAAGTCGTACTCACTAGTTTGAAAGCTGCCCCGACCGAATCCTCTACTACAGCGTTAAAGGTATGGTACTGCCTGTGTGGGGAGTTCCTGGTTAGTGAGGTTGCCTCTAATCCAGAGAACCGCTGGCTACAACTTACTCGCGTCCTGTACATCCTTGTTAGCTCGTTATTGACAAAAACCTTAAAAAACTACCGAGAAGGAAAACTGACGGAGCGGTCATCGTTCGGTGTCGGGACGCGCAAGGCGCCAAAGCTGCCGTGTTCAAACTAAACGCATCTGAGGCCGACCCAGTCTTAATACAGAGGTATGTCCACCGCCCATTTGATTTAGGATTGTTAAACTCAAACCCTCCTGATTAGGGCAAATGGGTATGAAAGGCAATGGCGGTACCTATGCCCTCGTTGCTCGCTTCCGATAGCCTACCAAACGTCGCCCCATCCCATTAAGTCGGCACCATTCCTTTACCTTGTGTGGGGTGGAATGACTATGTTGCAGGGCAAAGTACCTCAGGAGGCTTGGGAAGGGGAGGAGGAAGTCCACAATGCGACGTCGCAAAATGATTTGTAATCCCACTTCTTCTATATGCGACGCATGAGTAGATACGATTCCTATGTTTGTAAGAGGATGCGGTGATTATAGCGTGACACAATCGCGTGAATGAGCTTGTAAGTATAACGCGCCCCGCGTCAAGCCGACCCACCCGACTGAACACCACCAACACCTACATGAACAACGACTAAGGCCAACCCAAATAACCAAATCTTAAAGATGGACTATCAGAAGGCCCTCCAGGTCATGGATGAGAAGGATATTCCCGATTCAATCACTCTGGGTCAGCTGAAGGCCTTGATGCCCCCCAACCCAAAGCCACGCGTGAGTGGTCTGAGTTCCAACACAGACAGTGGGCACTTATACAATCCCTTCATGGAACCCTCGTTCGTCGTTACCTCTCAGCAAACGCTTTACGACTTTCGTTACGACGATGAGGACCTGGTCTCAGCTGAAATCGAAGAATTCTACTCGTATATCGAAATGCCCCAGGTTGCAGAGAACCTGCGGGCATGGCAATCAACGTGTAAAGGAGGTAAATAAGTGATCTATGGCTGTATATACGTTGACTCTTATCAGCCAGTTAGAATGGACGAAAAGTAGCCAGGCTGAGCGCAAGGCGCAGGTCGAGGTTCTCCTGGAAAGTCTCGAGCACAAGGACGCCGAGAAGCGGTTCAAAAGCGCGCGCACGCTCTTCTACATCCTTCAAGGTCTGTACGAGTTGTGAGTCATGCCTACACCGAGTTATAGCTAAGACCTATTATAGGCACCTTCGCCGAGACTTTTTCCCCTGAAACCCAACTAGATTGGATAGTAAAAAATTGCACAACGGTTCGGAATGCCAATGGAGTTACTGCCATAATCGAGGCGTTGAAAGTCGCTAGTGCGAAGCATGATCTGCTCAGGTAGTTGCGCATTCTCAGACCGCACATTGGTGCTTATTGTCATTGTCCGACGTAGCTCCCTCTCGGAAATGGATACACGACACCTTAACATATCAGTCCAGGACAAGGCAGACTTCCTCGAAGAGGTCAATACCGAACTGTCGGTGTACTTCGGGATGCTGTATCACCTCATCGAAGTTTTCAAGACGAACGACGGCTTTGGAGAAGAACTGAGTGAGCCAGGGTGCCATTAAACCTTGATGCCCTATGGCTGATACACCACACATAACAGTGACAACCGAACCACCATTCCCCATCTACCTATTTGGGCTTGTGAGCTCGTTGAAGGAGAAGAGCCTGAAGGGCTATCCCGTGAAAAAGGTGGCCGTACTCGTCGTCTTCAGGGACACGCTTTGGACTCATCGCTTTCTTTAGTTGCTATTGTTGTTTTGGAAGACGCTGCTAGCCTGCCTAGGTGGTATACGAGAACTCCAACGTGTCAAGAAGCTCTCACGAGAACTGTGGGGTTTACCTCCTATTACCGAATCCGGTACGTATATTTCTTCTTCAGTGAACATTGACCGACTTATCAGGTCTGTCCCCAGCCGCAATCCTGAAGTCATCGCCAACGGAGTTTGCGACATTTCGAGGGGAAACGTCAGTCAAATACCCTTCGTTTGCACCTCCCCAATTGGAAGTCCCAGCCGATAAACTGGCTGCTGCTCTGACTCCAATTCCTGTACGACAACACTACCACCATTCCGAGGATGACACTGCGGGGATGCCGCAACGCTTCCCTACAAATGGACATAATCAAGCTCCCCAGCCTCCTCAACCTGTAACGCCCGCCCCCACACCGCCGCAGTCCCCAAAGCCCAAGAAACAACAATACCAGACAGACCAGACGCGACCTTTCCTATTCCCTTTCTCTCGATCGCGGGGTGCTCAGCGATTAGTGCCATTCGCCATCGAAGAAGCAGACAAACTATATGCAAAGCACATGCATGTGTCGCTCGCCCTTTACCAGATGTGGAGAACCCGTGAAGATTGCATCCTTGATGAAAGCGGCCTTCAATCACTACCTCCTAGTATCTCGGCCGACTTGGGACCCGGTGGAAGTACCTTGACCGACCGAAAATATTCAATAGTCTCTCTCCCGAGCTCATCCTTCACCCATTCGTCGGCTGATCCCAACAACAACACTGAGGAAACCGAGACGGCATTGCCTGACATTGTGTTACTAGAGGAAGCCCTCAAAGAGGCCGATGAAGCACTTAGGAAGGCCGAACAAAGCGACTCCCTCTCCGAGCAACGAAAAGCTAGGCAACGGCGGGAAGACATTGTCAGGTTGATGAGGGTAGAGACGCTCTATGTAATGTTTTCTCTCTCTCTTCGTCTATAGAAACAACGCGAACCTTCTCACCTATCACTCCAACAGAAAGCGATGCTTCCACACATGCAAGCTTGGGTGATTGTATTGTTGAAAATGCTTTTAGCGACAGTCAGTGCGACCAGTGCCAACCCTCCCTCGGCCAATCCTAGCCAGTTCCCCGGCGGAGTGAATGGTAAGCCGTGCATGCCCTGCTTCTCTGTCCTGCTCTCATGCGGTTGCAGACCCACCGCCACCACCACCCCTTTCCGCGGAAGAGATTGACGTTTTGCGACATCGAGAAATTACGTCCAAAGCGGTCTCAGCAATCCTGATACTCACACTGAAATGGTTGAAAGTATCTCGTACGCTCATTGGCATTTGCCGTACTTTTCCTGTTTGTGATGAGCCTTCCAGATGTCATGAAGTTCCACCACCTTGGCCAACTGCTACTTGACTCGAATTGCTTGCTCTTAATTCTGAAGATGTTTGGCCTGCAGGAGGTATTCAACACGGTAGCGGCAAAGAACGAAATCCCAGAGCAAAAGTTTGTTTCGTTCTCACCTGTTGCAGTAACCTTCTAACACCTCAACCAGTTTCTTCCAATACTGCTTTACCCACTTCGCGAAGAACCCTTCACAGCGACCAGAGGATAGCATGCTCAATGTTCCTCGGACGTCACGGCCCTCCACGAGCGGTGCAGCGCCAGGTGCTGCTGTCGAAGACGATGTCGAACTCATAACCGATTATTCCTGGCGCAACTTTTTCGCAAGCATCAATTTCATCAGAGTTATGCAAAAGTTATCGAAAGGCCGTTCTCATCGCATTTGGCTCTTAGTCCAATACAAAAGCTCTGTAAGCGAAGCTCTACATCAGCAGAGCCGCCCGCTGACCGTCCCATAGGCCATCCTGAAGCGAATACTCAAAGTGTCACATCCTATGCTTCAGTTGCACGTACTCAAGCTGATCAAGAGCCAAGTTCCATTTGGGGGACGCAAGTGGCGGCAATGTAAATGACCCTCCTATACAGTGATTCGGACATTAATTGTAGCCACAGCAAATATGAAGGTTATCACTTCCATCTACCTGAATTGCCGCCCAGATTTGCGCGATGAATGGTTGACGGGTAACGAAGTAGAGGACGCTCCCGATGCATTGGTAAGACTTAGGCCGGTTACCCGTACAGCTTGTCTCACCCAGTCATAATCGTAGACACAAGAACAGTCGCTCAGAACATTGGTGAAGTTCTGTAAGTCCAAGGAATCCATAATAACACAGGCTCGCGCTGAGACTCATGCCGGCTGCAGATAACTCAAAGCGCTACGGCAATACCATGCAGTCAGGTCCCTTGACTGCTCACCGTCGGGCATCCAGCCAGTCCGTACCACAACTGGAAGGCTTGCCAGTGGGCCCTGAGCTCGCTAGCCTAAACCGATCCGGCCCCTCCCCAAGATTGGACGCGGATGTATTCCCTCCACTCAAATCGAGGGCTCCGGATCCATCCATCTTCCTCCCTTATACGGGAGAAGACATTGCATTTGAGGATGAATATGAAGGCAAGCTAGAACCCGTCGTCTCTTGTTTCCCTACTGACCAGCTGGTACCGTAGACTATTTGTCAGATCTCGGTGATGACACTGGTGAACATCCAGATCTGAGTTTCAGCGTTCCCAGCCACCAAGAGCCTCGCACCTCAGCATGGCACAAACTCGCCAATTTCCCTACTGACATCACGGATACGATCAGCGACAGTGAGAGTGTGGTTTCTATAGGCGATCTAGGGGATGTCCGTGGCGAAGATGGATCTCAATCAGATGACGGGAGCGGCAGTGGCGATGAAGGCTCCAATAGCTGGGAGGTATGTGGATGACTTTCACAACGATTCCTGGACTTTTTGATCAACACCCATCTTTAGCATATGAGCCCAAAGACGTTCAAACAGTTACCGAAATCTCCTGCGAGCGGAGGGCGACGACGAAGCTCTGGTGGAGGAGGTTTACGCCCAGTTATACCGTTTGGCCTAGACGACGGTAGCGCTCTTGATGAAGATTTCGAGGACGAGCCGGAAATGGGGCCGATGCCCACGGGTCGTACCGCTCCGTTCGCTGCTGGAGAAGGAGGGAGGGGTATTGACGAGGTCGAGGTATGTTGTCTCCCAAGTCACATTATGTTTCCCCCCGCTGAGATTGACCCTCATTAGTATATGTACCAAGAGTAAATCGGAAGTAGATCAGTTCATTGATGCCAATTGTACGATGTATAAGGGGCACCTTCCTAATAAAGATCTGAGAAAAATACCGAGGAAAATCTCTTATGTGGTAATCCCCAACAAAGCACTTACGTCGAGATTTTTTGGTGGTTTTTATACATTGTGTAATTGCTCAAGCTGTTACTACAGCCAATGGTCCCAACTTACGTTCTCGTGCGGCGTTCCCGTTTGCCGAATAAAAGTCCATCGGGTAATAGCTTTGATCTTCCTCCCAACTTTTGGTTGCGCCAATTGTCACGGAGGCTTCGTAAGGACTAAGAAGAGGTTTGGGGAAGGCGTAACCCCAATCGATTGATAACCGCGGGCATGACGTTTGTACGAAAGTAGAGATGTGGTGTGAGGGAAAGAGGGATAGTTTGGCCGGTGACAATTCAGATATGAGGATCGGCATGAAAGGTATTGGGAGAGCGCGTTGGGAAAGCTGGTGCATCAGATACTACCAATCAGTTCCTCATCAGCAAGCCTTCTGGAGTAACCCCATGTGAACATACCTGAAGCTGCTTGAAGTTGCCCTGTCTCCCGAGGGTACCCAATACCACCCCCCATAATGGTGTGTCTTGTCCTCGCTTTGTCCTCGCGCTATCCTCTATACCCCGCCGTGCTGTTCTAACCGCTTCCATTCGAACACCCTTCATTTCTTCATGGTCGTAGCGTTCTCGAGTTATCTTCTTTGAGTACGGGTCGTATCGAAACGCCGGGACACCGGGATTGGCGATCATAATGGACTCCAGGTGAAAACGGCCATCACCAATGTACCTACAGGGTCTTTTAGCGTGCGTGATTCATGAGGGACGCTAATACTCACAGTAGCGCATCCACGTCAGGAGGTAATCGTGGTGCGGTACAACCGAGGATCTCTCCAGGGCTCAGTGGTTTCGATTGGGGAATGATGGTGTCATACTGGCCTGAATACAGCCGCAGCGATGTCTCGGGTTCTCCGGATGTAGGTCTCAGAGACGTATCACCTGACTCTGTGGGTGATGGCAACGACTCCTTGTTGCTTGCAGAGGCCGTAGCGTCCGGAACTTCGCCCGTGAGCTCTTCGTGGAGCTGCTGGACTGCCGACACAAACTGAATCGTCGACACGAGGGCGATTTTAGTCTTTTGCGAGGATACGGGAGTGATAGAGGGACCAGCTTGGGTCTCCTTATCGCCAGATTCTGATGGCTGTGGACCTTCCAGCTGCAGCCGTGCTGATCCGGAGAGGTTGGATCCCGGCGGGAGATGGCGCGTATCTTCACCAAAGTCCAGTACTTGTTTTTGAAACTGACTCCGGCTGGGTGGAAAGTTGGCTCGAATCGTCTGAACGAGGTGTTTCGAGTCGATGGCGATCTCGACGAAAATGTAAAGCGTCTTGATCGTCGTAGTATCGATGGGGACTGCAAGCCATGTAAGGTTCTATGGCATCAGAATAAGAGGCGGGCGATTACCTAGGCAGCTGTGTCCGTAGTGAACCAGCATATCGCACCCAAGTGCGACCGCTGTGTAGTCGTCGATGCAACATGCACCGTACGTCACGTCACCCATGATAACTGTCCCAGCATCAGTGAACCTTTGAATTCAGGCTCAGAGACGGCAACCTTATCGGTGGAATGGATGCAACATACCGTTCAATAATATCCGCAATCGTACATGCGAACATGAGCAACCCTTCTGGCATTTGCAAAGCCACCATCTTGGCGGAGAACTTCCGTATCTGGTGCACCGTCTTGTGTATTTCAAAAGAGTAGTTCGACGGGAGCTGTTTGATAGCCTCGTTCAATAAAGGGTCTTCAAGGATTTCCGGCGGTATTTGGTGGGAGACGGCAGAGAGACCGTGCTTCCCTGGCGTCCTTGTCGACTTTCCGATGAATCGCTTGCGTGGTTTCGTGGCATCTTTCGGCTTGCTGGTGGACGAGCCAGGAGCAGGGGGATCGGACATGTTGAGGTAGGGACTGACTTGGATAAGTCGGGACCACGGTTTTCCGGAGTTACATAAGATGAACAGCGTTGGCAGGAGTGAATCCCCCCTACAGAACTATGTGCGTATGGATTCAAGGACTTTAATCCGGTGTAGGTATATGCCGCATATCACAACAGAGCTTTGGCCATCGCTACTCCTAGGGGATTCTTCGACTCCCAATCCTCAGTACTCATGGCCAACGACATCACCTTGAAGATTTCGACTCGATCATCCTCCTGGAGCATAGTGTACGCTTTGGCGACTGCCTTGTCGAGCAGGACCTCCCTGAATGAGCCAGAACAGTAAGCAAAGTGACTCTAGTCGAACGGTAACATCCGACGACATACGTTGCGGGGAAGTCAAGCGCATCGATACGGTTGAATAGATCTGCCTGTTTAACGGTCAGGTAGCAACTGGGGCCAACGAACAACTGGTTCATAAGCAGTTCGAGGGCTGCTTGCGAACCGGCAGTCTTCCGTAACGTATCCAACTGGGCGAGCCGCGCGGTTTCGTCGCCCCAGTTCACGGAATTGCCCAGAACGCTGCATGCATGCAGAATCAGAAATGAAGTCAAACCAGACAAGCAAATGAGCATACACTCTTAGCGCAGTTTCTTGGACCTCAGTGATGTCTCCTGCCAACATTTGACGCAGGATCATCAGCTGCTCCTCGTATTTACGGACTTGGGAGAAACGGTACACGGCATCCACATATGGCTTTGCCAACTGGTCCTCAGGCCTACAAGCTCACTTGTCAGCACTGCGCCTTGGGTACCCAAATCCAACACTCACTGGGGAGGGACGATCAGGCCTACGATATTATACCTCACGCTATTCGAAATGTGACTTTTGGCAATACGCTGGCTCCACTGAGGGTCCTGCGTCAACTCATCGAGGGAGTCGAGAACCGAGGTATCCGCCCCCATCCGCACGAGCAGCTGCTCTGTCCTCAGAGCCCAATTCCGTCGACCGGCGACGGTCTGGCGATCAACAGGCCCCACAGGGGGAGAGTACACAATATTCGCCGCATCGCTAGAACCAAAGCAAATCCATCATGCCTGTCAGCATACAAAGGTTGGGGGACCGAGACAGATCAGGGACGCACGTTTTGAAAACCCGCCCGCGAGCCTCAAGCACAGTCGGTGCGGCAGAAACAAATCTGCACGATACGATGAGCGCGATGGTTGCAGTTAAGAACTTCATTATATGAACAATGGAATAGAAAATATTATAAGGTGAGTAAGTTATCGTCCAAGGAAGGAGGTAGTTGTGTTGATCTAGCATTTCGGAACCAGCCCGGTATATATAGCCCAGGCGGTTCGGGTGATACAGGTTCCAAGTCCCAAAGTGCCCCTGTTTTCGACTTTGTGTCACATCAAGTCCCCAGAGGGCAAGCGAGATGTGGCGTAGCATCGGACTCGCTCACAAAGCAATATGTCCCGTGCACCGCATTGGAGGCATTTCTTGCAGTACAGTAACTGCAACATCAAACGCATCATAACCCTGCAACCAGAGGAATATACCACAGCCCGCTCCCCGACTTGATCGTTGCAAGGGAATATCACACGAAAATTTAACGTCATCAGTCATCGCAACGTCGTGTATATATGGGGAGAGAAATCGCGAGAGAAAGGGTCATCGACGTGCAGCAGGAGAGCGGGCAGAAAGGAAAGACAGAGTACGGACGTAAACAAACAATGATAAACAGTCTCGACGGAGCCACATCGTCCACAACCATTAATGAGCGTCACAACGTTACAAGGAAAGGATGGAGCCGAGAAGGTTTCAAGGTCAAATGTTCAATTTGCGTTTCACAATATACTCGGCCACTTGATCCGTAGCCCTTCTAGCCAACGCATATACAGGAGGTCAGAGATGGGACTCTTCTTCGCAGCCTCTTCAGCAGCCGGAGGGGGTGGTACGAGAGTAGTCTGCGACGACATCGCCGCGGGATCGGGAATTTCTTCGTGCTCGACCACCACGAGACCGCTCGATGTCATAGTCGGCTGACGAGTGATCTTTCTGTGGGGGAACAGCCCGCGCGTTGTTGAAATATACTGGCGAATGCCTTGGTTGCTAAAATGACACTAGTGTCAGTAGCGCTTGGCGCCAACAGCTGAGGTATTGCACTTACTCGTTAATACCAGCCAAGATGTCCAGGATGACATTGTACGCCAGCTCGGGGTTCACATCTTTGAGATCGGCAAAGCCTCTTGCAAGCATGCTTATGGACTCTATCTCCCGAGCGTCCATGTCATCTCCGATTTTCTACAAGACGGGTTAGATCAGATAGAAGACCACCTATGAGAGCCTCCGTCTTACTTGTTGTAGCAAGGGTAGCACAACTTGGTCCACCAATACCCGTCCAGCGTTACTCATCTCTTCCTTGCTACGCTTTGCAACGTCCTCTCGACTCTTCTTCTTCCGCAGTTTTCCTCCGCTAGATCGGCTCCCACCGCTCCCAGTCGTATTCCCATTTGCACTCGAGCTGGCCACAGCATCCTCCATCGTTGTCTTTCCGTCGGGAGAGGCAGGGGGTGACCTCACGCTACCGACGAATTCCTCGGAGAGGCGGAGGGATCCAGCAGCATCCACCCGTTTGACTGGACGTACCGTGTGCATGCTATAGCAGAGAACCATCGTGAGACCAGTGACGCCTTCAAAAGACGTTGTCCACTCACCCTGACCCCAGATCGGCCTCGTTCAACACCGTACCATTGGGGTCATGTCGAGCCGCATAGCTGGACCGCCTCGACGATCTGGATGCTGTAGGTGATGGTGGAGTCCGTGGCTCGCTCACATCACCGCTCTCATTTGACGAAGGTCCTGCTGAATTCGCCAAGTCTGGGACTTCATCCGCTTCTTCCACCTCCACCTCTAACTCTTCCGGTTGCTGTATATAGGAGACGAAATGAGTTCCTGTCCCAGAGTCGGATGGGGAGTGCGAACCTTTATTGATACAGTAGAGTGTGCGGCTTCCTGCAGCATCCCTATCCCACCGTGCTTTCTCTCTTCGCTTCCTCTGACACTCACATTGGTATCTTCCTCAATTTCCTCCGGCGGATATTCGTCCGACTCGTCCCAGGTCACGAACCTCGAGTCTCTCACACTACCCATGGCACTCCGCAGTGTAGCAAAGTCCCATTCACTACCAATGGTGGCACCTACAGCATGGCCGCCATCACCATGAAAAGCATCGAGCGTACCAGCACCCGGCATTGGAGCAAAACCTTGGGTTTGCCGAATCGTAGCCACCCCAGCGGCTTTGCCTTTTTGCTGCGCCGGGTTTCGTGGCTGTCGACTTCGGTAATCCTGATACCGCTCAATGAGCTCAGTTAGGAGAGCAGTCCGGCGGGCGGCGCGTATGAACCGATGCTGAAGTAGTTCTCTAGCTGTTGGACGCTACAAATGCATAGTTAGCATCAGGACGGAGCAAAATAGCAGAGTCGTACGTTTGCGGGATCTTTGGTCAAACAACATGCGACAAAATCCTTGAAGGCAACACTGAAGGCTCCGTCCAAGACGGGTGGCTTGGCCTTGGGTATGAGGAAGAGCACCCGCATAGGGTGATATTCAGCCAATGGGGGTTCGCCTTTCGCCATCTCAATTGCTGTAATGCCTAGCGACCATATGTCGGCCTTGTAGTCGTAACCAGCCTGGCGAATCACTTCGGGTGCCATCCAAAAGGGTGTACCGACAAATGTGTGCCGTAGCGTGTGTGACAGTTGTGCAGCAACACCAAAATCCGCTAAACACGAGAAGTGTCAAAGAAGGAAACAAGCGAATCAGAAGCAACTAACCAAGCTTGACCTTGCCCGATGCAGACAGCAGGACATTTGCGGCCTTGATATCACGATGGATTTTGTTCTCGGAATGGAGGTAATCCAAACCCAACAACAGCTCACGAAGGACGATGGCAATGTGGGCCTCGCTAAATGGACCAGGCCTGAGCTAAACGACGCATAAACATCAGTTACTACTGAAATGTAAAAACAAGCCACGTACCAAGTCCAAGCAGGAGCCTCCAGCCAAGTACTCCATAACTGCTCATACGGTGTCAGATGAGATCAGGAAGGTAAACAACAAAACGCACTGATCCAGAGTTTATATCCTTTGACGAAGCTGCCGTAGTACCGCGTAACATATTCCGAGTCGCACTGAGCCAAATGGGCGATCTCTTGCTGGATTTCAGATATATCATCGTCCGAGTCCTCGAGGTCTGACAATGCGACGAAGGTGAGCAACAGACGATGGCGTTGATACGAAAAACAACGTACCGATTTGTTTTATGGCCACAATTTGCTTGGTGTCAATGTGCATCCTAAGGGGCAAGGGAATGGGTTCAACATGTCGTCATTGAGGAGCACCGTCCCCCAAGATCATCAACCAATGAGGCGGACTCACGCTTTGTACACAGTCCCGAAACTTCCCGTACCCAACTTTTCTAGGAGGGTATACTGGCTCGCAGGATCACTGGCGGGCTGGTATTGCTGCATCGGTTCGTACGGGCGCGAACGGTGTGCTACAGGGGATATGGGCCGGGTACGCGGTGAGATCGGAGGAGAAGCTGCCGTAGCCATAGGTTGATGGGATGTTGAACTTTGTGGTGCGGGCTTTCGAGGTTTGTGCAACCAATTTAACCAGTCTTGGTTGAAATGACGACTGGAGGGAGGCACCATAGGACGGCGAGATACAGTGATGAGATGACTCGATCAGATCAAAGGGCGAGAGAAGGTTAAATACCTGGTAGCTGGGCTTGGGAGTGTGGGAGAAGTCGTTCAGGTCGTCGTTTCGTTAGTCGTGCTTGTCGCGTCGAGCCCGAATAAGCGAAGAGTAAATCGGGATGATTGACGAGCGATTGTGGCGTGGCGGCGTCGTCGAAGGTATTATACTTGGGAAAGAGGCGGAGGCGTGGGTTGATGGGGATGCTGAAGCAGATGGACCAAGAGGGGGCGCTAACCGCCGGACTGGATAACCCGCACCCGATCTGATGAAAAGGAGAAATTATACAAGGCGAAAGCGTCTGGTCGTGTCGTGTCAGAGAGAACAATTATTTACGGACTGGGGAGATGTGTGTTGAAACAGAGCGAGAAGGTTTACGGCGGGAAGGGGAAGGAAGAAAGGAAGGGAAAGGGGGGGGGACCAACCGGTTGAAGAGAGTTCGTCAGTCAGGACATAAACAGACGTCATAAACCCCCTCACCACACCCAGCACGTTTCCAAGGTGGGTCTGTGCCGCCGGCTTGCACGTAAGCTTCCTCTGCAAGCAGGTGGTGGTGGTAGAGGAGCTGATGTGAGGGGTGAAAGCGACAATGATGCAACTTTTAAAGGAGCAACGACCAGCCAAGTTGTCTACAGTCTCCCAGCTTGTCGGGCACACTCCTATAGTAGGATTAACTGTTAAGAGCGTCAGGCAGGCGATGAGCGATGGATGGTCGTTCCTCGCCGTCCGATCAAGGAGGAGAGGCTTGGAACCTTGCTCGAAATGGGCTGCACAAGTGATCAAGTCAGAGGCGATGCAAGGTGCCTCTTACAAAACTGTGTCGAAGGAATCAGGCGCACGTTAAGATGTGCAAGCTGGTGGTTGAGGTGGACCTGTATCTGAGGCTGGTGGTGTGGGACGTAAAACGAGGCTGCCTCAAGGGAGCTCGCGATTCGAAGATCACTTGGCTTCGACCCTGCAATCCGGCCAGTGGCGTTTGAGTCCCAACTGGGAACTCCCGCTGATGTCATGCTCACCGTACGACTGCTACTATGCCTACAACCTCGTCAACGCCTCAGACATTCTAGATAGTTGCTATCCTACGCCTAATCGTCGAATTGGAGTCCATTCCTTCCGAGCGCTGGGTTCGCTTTCTTTGTGGAACCCCCTTTGCGTGATCCAGAACACTGAGCCACGCAGACAACGTGCCTCGCATTTCAGCCCGACCTTTCTAGCCCCGGCCTCGTTTCTGGTCGTGTGCAGACGCACAAGGTACCAAGTCTAACGAGAAACGAAAACAAGGCGCTTTCGATAACGGTGACATCGGATATCTCGATAAAATCACATTGAAGGTGATGTCAGCGTTCTTGTTGGAACCAAGGCACAAAGGACCGCTAAAACCGTTCATAGTCGAAGCTTGAAATCGCGCACAAAGAGCAGCGGGGAGCGATTTACATGACATAGCGTCAAGCCTTTACAACACGTAACAAGTCGAAGAATCTCCAACCGTACATCAGAATTCCACGGGGTTGTCAAAGAGATCTCCAAAGTCGGGATCACCACCCCTTTCACCATTGCCTGAAGCAGGTGCACCCGTCTGCCTGACGAGGCCGTTCCCGAACCCAGCGGGCATAGCCGTGCCGTTCTGGCTTGATCCTTGGAATGCGAACGCTCCGACCGGCATGCTCTGTGTCCCTCGCATCATCCCCCTCCTCGGAGCAGGCCGAACGGGACGACTAGTGGCCATTTCCATCACCTGATCTTCACCCTCCCCATCCTCGTCTAACCCGTTGGCGCCACGCTTCTTGCTCGACCGCTCGTCCGTCACATCAGGTCCCCAAGTAGGCTCTTCCCCAAATTCACAATAAGGTCTCAACCCCCGCGACTGGTTGGCATACGAGAACGCAGCCGCATGGATATTGTCGACGTCAGAACGGAAGTGATACGACGCGGTCGAGTAACCCGAGTTCGTGATGATCGAATCGTCTTGTGTCCGGTGGAACGGGTGTGCAGAGCCGGAAACCAGGAGATCCGGCAAGGGTGTGTTACGATGGGTCCTGTATCCCTCCGAGACGCCTGCAACACGCGAGAAACAAGAGGGAGGGCTGTGTGAGCAACGGCGGACACGACAACCGGAACGCGTCGTTGGCAAGAAACAATGCGATGCTCACTCTGACGAACCTTCCGGCCGACATTCTGCAACGTATTGTTCAAATCCTGATCGACACTACCCATACGTATGCGGGTCAGTCCGCATTGCAATGACCCTGCTGTCCAAGACACAACGCGCTCACTAAGTCGGTGAAGTCGGTGAATCCAAGTGCGGGTTGTTGAGAGAATATGTAGCCTCTGTGAGGATCCGCTTAGTTGGTTCCGCCATCGCTAGTCGAACAGCTGGGTCTCTCAGAAGGCGATGAATGGTCGTTGGTGGAAAGTGCAGGTCGCGTTGTTTGGTCGGATATGTACAGGGGCCTTGTTCTTTCTACTTTGTACCAATCAGATGCTACAACGAAGGTCTGAGAACACATCATCTCTCCTGGTGTAGTAGTAACGATGCAAACGACTATTGAACTGGTATGATTGACCTTGTGGGGATGCGCAAAAGAACTAAATACAAGAAACAGACAAAAGTAGTATACTACGTAACAGCCCCATGAATAGAATAGGTTTACCTTGCACCCCACAGCAAACGGCAAAAATAATAACCCCAAAACACAAATAACACGAGAGGAGGTGGGAGCAGTGTTCAAGTCCATATTGTCCATTAATGCATCGAGCTATACCGGCTTCCAGAGCCTGCAAAAGGGCGTTTGGGGGCAGTTTGCCTTGAAGCACGGTCAGAAAACGCGTCTTGTGATCCTTCAGCGGCTCTCTGCTCAAACGACTTTCTCTCGCCCATTTCCGAGGAATCGCCGCTCGCCTGTCGTCTAGGAACTGCGCCCGACATCGGTCTGAGGCTGGAGGACTGCGAGTTATACGATCCAGAACGACCATGTGCCCCGGAAGTGGACGAAGAAGGTCCACGGGCAGGGCCGAGGCTTGAAGGAGCGAGATTGGACGGCCCGCGGGGAGCGAGATTGAACCCAGGTCGATTGGGGCTGCCTATCGGACTTCGGGACGAGATATTCGATCCAGTTCGTGTATGGGCTGGAGCAGGGGAGCCTATGCCAGCAGCTTGAGCAGCCGCAAACGCCGTCCCGCGCAAGGGGCTAAGCGGAGGAATATGTTCCAGCCCGCTTTGCTTCGAGGGTGCCGGATCTCCTTGTCCTTCGGGGGCGTCGTAGTACATAGTCGTTCGGTCCCCATAGACCGAGTCCACAAAAGCGGCTTTCCGGCCGTCCTGGAACCGCCGTTGGGGAGGCTGTAAGGGCTCACCGTCGAATTGTGAAGGCCCGTCCGCAGCGGCCGCCAGGGCTGCCAGGTTCTGCGAGCGCGATGGGCCAGGTGGCATGGGAGGTTCTGTAGAAATAGGAGACTCTACTTCTTGTGGCTGCTCCCGAGACTTGCCCCGGCTGATCCTCCGGGATGCTGGTTTGGGTTCACCGCTGGTCATCGATGTTGCCCTCTTGCCCTCTCGTCTTGTCGGCAACCGTGATGACTCGAGCGAGACGTGCTGGAACGAACTGTTGCCACCTTCACTCTCGTGTGATATGGTTCGGGCTTCGTTCTGAATAGAGGCAAGGAACTCGTGTTGACGAGAAGAACCCTCGGCGGGGATTTCGATTGTTGGACTTTGATCCTCAGCATTCGGCAGATCCTCAGGGCGGATAGCGGGTGAAGAGGTGTTGGATGGAACCCTGCGGGATTCGGCGCCAGGGGAGTGTGACCTTGATCCAGGATACAGACCAGGTGAAGGTAACGCGTCGGCCGTTCCAGTAGGAGAGTTGAATAAGGCAGGATCCTTCTCCATAGGAGGCACCGTACTCTGGCCCAGTCCCGAAGGACCGTGACCGCGGAAGGTCGACTTGGAAGGAGATGGATAATGATGCGAAATCTTGGAGAATCGTGGTGGAGGATCCTCCTTGAAGGTGCTCATCCGGAACACGTCATCGTCCTCAGGATTAGGGGCGCCGTAGAACGACGACGAAACACTGTTTTGCCTCTTCTTCGTGGGCGCCTTGCTCTCGTCGAATGTTGTCTGGAAAGGTGTTTCCAGGTCCTCTCCCTTGACTTGGTGGTAGCTATGCGAGCGGCTGAGAGTCGGCACTGACAAGCTTGGGGGCGTCACTGCCTGCCGTTTCTTGCTGCGCTTCCTGCGGCAGAGGTAGACAATCATAATGCCGACCACGACAACCAAGAGAACGGCGTTGAGGCCAAGAACGCCCAGCATAATGGGAGCGTAGGAAACTAGTGTGTTGACGTTGCGCATGAGATCCTGTTGATCTGCCATGGTCGTCGTGTTTGCAGAAGAAGAAGTTCCGCCAGTTGGCAGGTCAGGATTGTCGGATGCTGCGTTAGCCGATACGGAGGAGGATGACTTATAAGGCTGGGGAGTACCGCCTCTCACGGCATGGAATTCCGCAGAGGCGCTGGGTTGGTCGACAACAGTCCACAAGCGAACGTAAGGGTCACCCATATTGCCAGTCGCATCGAAGTCGCCGAAATCAAGCCTGCCAAGCACGCTTAGCGAGTGGACTTTGCGGTACTGGTTAGGGAGGACTCACACTGTGTAGAGACTTCTCAAAAACACGTCGCCGGCGTGGAAGTCGAAGCCATTTAGTGAGTTGGAAGGAATGATAGACCCAACGCAGGTCTTATTGTTGTTAATATAAGGCACCACGACATCGAGTGGATGCCAATTGAACTTGCGACCACTGAAAATCCATGAGAGTCAGTCAGACGTCAGAAGAGCAAAGACGGTGAGCTCACGCGATCCATAGCGAAAAGTTAATCTCTTGGTCGCAAGGCACATTCCACATCCCCATTGTCGTATCAAACGACGCACCGGGGACGTTTCCATAAAGACCGTTAACAATGTCCGTAGGCGCATAAGCATACGATGCGCCCGTATCCAAAAGAATGACTGAGGAGGGTGCATCTTCCACCTTGGTCTCCAACGTCCTCTTCACTCCGTCCGCATACTCATAGCCATCCATAAGTACCGTCCATCTCATCGGCTCGCGAACCGGCCAAGTCGAGATCTTCTGGGTCTGCCTTATGCCAGTGTAGGGCTGGTCGATCTCCCCGATGGCAAAACTTCCATCCACGTCGGTCGGTTGTCCATTTTTCCTCTCCAACAGGAACGCAATGTAGTTAGGCTGAGAGGTGTTCTGCGTGAAGACGTTGTCGAAGAAGGAATGTCCCCAGGACGCTCCCGATGCCGTGACCTTGCGATCGACGCTAGAAAGGGACGTAAAGCCGAGGCCGAGAATTCCAGCGGCCCCAAATTGGAACACGGGATTGTTGCTGGCAGTCACGGCCAACAAAGCCTGGCTCGAGACGGTAAACCCAGCGAACTCGACTGGCGCGGTAGCGATGGTTCCGGCGGCGTAGCCCACAGAGTAGGTGATGTTGTAGGTAAGAGACTGGAGGGGGCGAAGTTGCAGTTCTGACCACCCGAGAGACACAAAAGGACGCACCGTGGCAGTTGACCCAGGAAGATTACCTCCGGGGGGCTTTACCCATAGATCTGAGGAACCAGTATCGAGTTGAACGGGGTAGTCTACGGGCGAATGCAGCGAACGTCAGAAAGGTCAGCTGATGCGGGGGCCACACGCGACCCACCAACGCCTGCAATGGAGACATTAGCAAGGTAGATGACGTCCATGCCATTGCTGAGATCGACATCCTTGTCGTCGGTAACGGCATTGATGGTGGGGTAGAAATGAACGTTGTCTCGTCGAACGGAGCGAAGGGCAGTTCTGAAAGCAAGAGCGTACGATGGAAGGAGGAGGAATCCAAGAAGAAGATAACGCATACTGAGAAAGGACTGCAGCGAAGGCGAGATAAAGGAATGTGTATGGGGCGCCGCTGAGACGGGCGCGGTGACAGCGAATGCACGCGAGGGAAAACGTTCTCAACGTCGATGGTCAGGTCCCACAAACGGAGATCAGGGGACTAGCGCCGCGCGCCTGCTCGAGACATGTAACGCACCATCAGAAACACTGCCAAAGTTTCGATATATGTACGTCTTGGCGGCATACGTACGGATTCTCATCCACGATGCGGCTCTCGGCGCCGCTGACTTTTCCGATTAGGAACTCGGTTTATATAACCACCTCATGCAACGCGCGAGGTGTGATGAATCCCTTCTGAGCACTTTCCGTACATCGTTCCCCAACCTCCAACAGCAATGTCGACACCCACCCCCAAACCCCCGCCAACTGTGCTCAGCCACCGAGGTGTTGATGCGTCCGTCCGAGTTGATGGGCAAAAATTGCCCTGTTTTGGAATCGATATAGACAAAGAAAAGAACCTTGCCTGCTGCTGGATTCCGTCGGAAGACGGCAAGACCTTCACTGTTTATTGCCGTGCAAAATCCAAAATTAGGCTTGAGGGTCAGATTTTCTTTGATGGAAATCGTGTTTGTGCGGACGTTGCGCACAGTCGCACACCCAAAGAAGGGATCGCTCTTTTAAGCTTCGAGACTTGTATGGTCTCAAATACAGAAGAGCGCCCTTTCACTTTTGCCAAGATTATCGACGTTGGTATGTTTTCTGGTCCGCATTTCCTTTCGTATATGGCTCCCTTATGCACTGTTGTCCTCTATAGACTCCGACAATGAAGATGCGAACGCCAGTGCGGATGTCAAGTCTCCTGGTACAATCCTTGTTCGCATTTATAGAGTCCGAGTCCTTAGTGGGCTATATAAGTATGAGCACTCCGAGGATCGGGAAATCGTACCGTCAGAGACGCCCAAAGTGCCAGAAAAGCGCAAGAAAGCTGGCCCGTCCCATGCTACTCAGTAAGAAACTCGCCCTCTCCCCCTTGTGTGGATGCTAATGCAATTGGTATCGATTAGGCTGGGACCAATCCGTTCTGCTCCAACGGGGTTCATAACAAGACGTGCAGCGCCATATGAACCATCTGATAATAAACCTTGGGTCACCTTTATATTCTTTTATCGACCTGAAGGTGAGTCTTTGTCGCTATCTTTTCACTTTAACAAATCTCGCCATTCACGTTGCAATAGAATGGCTAAGAAC
>WSTW01000521.1:0-14114 GCA_019632305.1 Tulasnella sp. 403
AATCACCCAGGATCGTGGGGACCGTTGATAATCACCATGAATCATGGTGGTTATCACCCGCGCGGGACCTCACTGTGCGTGTTGCCGAGTGTCACCCATGTGCGGTTGCTTCCCGAAACACGGTAATATACGAGTGTGAACCATGATTCGCTACTACCGATCTGAGATCTCGACTGCGACCAACGCGCCGCATCCAACTCCCACAGGCTCACCACTTTACTTGAATACCTGCAGCATCGTGCGATCACCGCCCCAACGCCGTGCACGTCGCGATCTCGTCCCCCAACGAAATCCTGAGCTCCCCATTCCACGAACACTGCTGATCAGTCGGTTCTGGAAACATGGAACCACTCTCTCGCGAGCCAATTCCCTCTCCACCTGAAGCCGAGAACCTACCACGAAACGAATCAGAAAAGTCGTCTACCGGAATGACCAGGTTCAAACCCAACTGGAGAACGATGGCCCGCCCGCGTCACGGGAAGAAATTGATTACCGAGTCTGGTGATGAAGAGTTGGTCATCTGGCTAACTTCCTCCGCGCCCGTCAATACCACTGGCAGATTTTGTGACGTTTTTCATGGAACCGATAAACGACGGAGACAATACGCTCTCAAGCGCTGTCGGTCCAATGGTCGGCCTTACGCGGATGATCTCAAACGGGTATGATACACTCCCGAATCTGTAGAAACGATAAACTGATTTCGCGAAAACCAGGAAATCGAGGCGAGAGATCCCGAATGGAGAGCTCTTGCTCACGACCACCTTCTGAGTTTTCTTGGTGTGGTCAAAGAATCCGGTCTCCTGTGTCTCGTCTCGCCTTGGATGGATAAAGGGTCGCTGGAAGATTGTATCAAGCAGGGCTTGAAGTGCGATCTGCCCAAATGTGTGAGCTTATCGAGGTCTTGAGGTTTTTAAGAATATTTCTTCACAGATGTCTCTTTTAGCTGTATCAGGTGGCAGCTGCACTGTCATACCTCCACGAGAATGGGATTGTCCATGGCGAAGTCCGTGCAAAAAATGTGCTTATGTCGGAAAGCCTCGATGCATACCTTGGTCATTTTGGTCATTTGGACGTCTTCTCCAAGTTTATGCCTGTTGGGGACATGGAAACAGCAAGAAGGGAGAGCCCGGAACTGTGGGATGAAAACTCAACGTGGGACAGCGAGGCTGACCCAAAACGGTTGAAAAGAGATGTTTGGGCGTTCGGTCTGACCATATACGAGGTACTTTGATGTCTCGTCGGCGATGAGTGTCTGCTTACCTTGCTCGTGTTCAGGTGCTTAGCGGTCGTACCCCCTTCGAGGGGTGTAAAACCATCCTTGGTCTCCAGGAGGCCGTCTCTAAGGAGGGAAAGCGACCTCCCAGGGAACACATCGAATCTTCGGATATAAAAGGCTATGCCCAGCTTTGGAATATCGCAGAGGAATGCTGGAAGACGGATCCCAACGAACGGCCGTCAATGGCGAGCATAGCCGCCTCGCTAGTACCTAAAACTGCGACAGGAGGGGTGAAGCACAGTGATTCCCTACTGAGCAGTGATACCGGGAACACCGTAACATTACCCATGCTGGAAGGTGATGCCGAACTCCCTCAGGCTGGTTCATCTCAAGCTTACGCCCCCAGCGATACGATATCCCAGGCGGCGAATCGAGCCTCGCCAGATACCTCGCCGGCAACAGACCCTTCCAGCCGATTCGCGCTCAGCAGTCGCTCTCCGAGTAAACAGGCACGTGTTCGATGGGCTGAGGATCCCGCCAACTACACCTCTAGAATAAAGAAGAGTGAAGTACCACGGCATTCCTCAAACGGGGTGGTTCGGGTGCCCCTCTCTCTGGTTGAAAAACTCGCTCAAGCATTCTCCCACGTAAGCACTGGGCTTGCTGACATACGCACGAGAGAGTTGTCAAGTTCAGAAGGCCATTCGGACCGAGTTGGTATACGATTTCCCGAAGTTTGACTTTATATCTGACCCGATTGCCCAAGGCTAATCCTAAGATAACCATCGTGTATATCCAATCGCTACAGCTCGGTGAACAGTCCAAAGAACAGCTTCAAGAACGTTTGAGGGGACAAGTCCAGCGATGGAAGGCTCTAGCGTCTCACCCCCGAATCGTTCAATACGCTGGATATGCAATTTTAGACGATATCGGTTGCATGATCTGTGAGGGGTATATGGTTGATCTCGGTACTCACCTGAAGGAGTTGCCTAATGTGGATCGTCAGCCATTAGTGAGTTTATCGCTCAACTTGAAGTGGGTATCTAAACCCTTCCCCAAGGTCCATCAAGTGACGGAAGGAATGCAGTTCCTCCACAGTTTGGAGTCTCCAATTATCCACGGTGACCTTCGTGACGTCAGCCAAACTAATGTGGTTGAATCTTTGCTCACTATTCTTATTACAGGTCAACGTTGTCATTAATGACAAAGGCGAAGCGATGATTCGTAACTTTGGCTTGTGGTACTTGGCAGAAGAAGCCCGACTCCGTACTGCATCTGACAGGTCACCCCGAGTCCGCTACGCCGCGCCTGAACTGATGAAAGTTCAAAGATACACCAGGAGGACGGACGTGTGGGCGTTTGGGTGCCTTTCTCTAGGTTCGTGCTTCTACGATGTTAACTTTGTGAGGCACAACTCATTCGGTACTCATCTGAAAGAAATTCTGACCAAGGAACATCGGGAACAAAACAGGACGCCTGTCTACAAAGGCAAACGCACTGCACATGAAGCATTCCCTCAATTGAGAGAGGTCGTTTGCGAGACGTTACAGGCCTGCTGGAACACCACGCCACAAGATCGTCCATCAATGGACAGACTCTTCGAGCAGGTCAAATTTGCCGGATTCTCATCATGCATAAGCTCCTGACATTCCCCTTTATCCAGATTAGCCATTGGCCGTCGATCATATCGTCTGGTGATACTGCTACACCGGCTGCAGATGAACCTGTAAGTGCTAGACAAACGACAAACACCGCCCCCCGACTGACGGCCAACCTGCAAAAGCTAAGCTCATAGTTAGTATATACGATCCCACTATCTCAGCCATGAATATACCTTGGAGGTGGCGGTGTAGACAGGTGTAGACCTAATTTTGACACCTGTATACCACACTAAGAAGACTTACGCAACGCGCGGCCCGCGATCGGTTGCGATTTCTCCCCTAGACCCGCCAAAAAAAAAAAACCTAGGATACAGTCTACATGTTACATAAGAAAACTGGGATCGTCCCCCACTTAGAGACCGTCCATGGTCTGTCCATGGGCTGGAGCCTCAGAGCGTCCAAGTCCAAGACAGGCTGGTGGTCGCTCGGCTCTAACGTCGGACTGCCGTATAGGTCATCCAGCCAGTCTGGTCACTCAACACCAGGTACGCACACCCCGGTCGTCCCCCTTACCGACTTACGTGTCGCCGCAGACATCGTCAACGACGCCAACAAACTACCCCACTTTTCTCGACAACCAACACGCCTCCCGACTTCGTTTTTGCACTCGCACCTTCACAACATCGTATCACAAACTATACGTAGCTTACAATACACAGCTTTTTTCTTTTTCTTTTTCTTTTTCTTTTTCTTTATTATGATTATTTTACTCTTGCACCGCAAAAAAAAAGGAACGCGAAAAAAAGGTGCTGAGGAGCTTATAATAACTTTCACCCAATTCCTCGTTTAAGAAGAGATTGAACGAAGATGAGCTTATCGTGCGGTTTCTTGTAGGTTGAAGAGTGCTTAGCCTTTCAAGGTTTTGTTGGCGTCGGTCCGAAGCGAAATGTTGGATTTCGTCAAGCGATTGAGACCTCAGTGGCTTTGGGATGGCGGGCCTGGGCGACTAATACGCTACTACTGTGTATATCCAGCATAAGTCTTCCAAACCGTCGGGATGGGAAACGCAGGCCGTGACAAAGCGCGGAGATCAATTGGGACAGGTGGAGTACCTGGCCGCACAACCCGTATCACCGGTTGAGCGAGCCAGCTTATGAACTCAGACGTAAAGTTTCCCCATGCAGCACTGCTCCGCTGCCGTTTCCACACAGCCAATCTGTGAGAGTAGACACATGAGTCGAATAGAATGGTGATTTCATTGCAAGGAATCAAGAACAATTGACATGGATGGGCGTTCGTCGGCTTCGCGGGTCCAGCAACGTTCTGCGATCTGCCAATAAGGGGCGTAGGATATGCCGGAGTGAGACGTGCTTGGGATCTTTGGAGGCACCTCTCCACGCTTTAGAATGGCCCCCAGTAGTGCGGTGTGGGACCTGTATTCCTCGAGCGGGACCTTCCCACTCAGAACCTGCCAGATACTATATCAGTTTCGGGGTCGCTGAGACAACGCGGACAGGGCACACCTGATAAATGGTCATACCGAATGCATAGACATCAGAGGCTCTTGTCTTCGTTTGGCCCTCCCACAGCTCCGGACTCCAAAATGGTGAAGAGCCCACCCCCTTGAGCCCGGCGAGCGTCCCATTGATTTCGGGCCTCGAAAGGTTGAAATCGCAAAGTAACGCATCTTCGGATTGCGAAACGAGAATGTTCTGAGCCTTGATGTTGCCATGAATGATGTTATTAGTGTGTACGAACTTGAGCGCTTCTGCTGTCTGTCGCAACTTTGAAAAAGCTTTCGATGAGGATCGGAATACATGAGGGTGATGGGTAGGCGGTAACTTACAAATCGTATGCGATCGCATTGAGGCTTCTTTACAATGTAATCGTGCAAACTCCCGTTTTCAATCCACGGAGATATCAAGTAGAGCAAGTTCTGTTTGTCAGAACCGGTCCCGAAGAACTCTAAGATGTTCGTATGTTTGAGTCGTTTCCAAGTCTCCGCTTCCAACTCGATCATCTATGGGCGAATTGAGGAAGGGTGCAGGTGTATGTAACTAATACGGACTAGCCTGCTGTTGTTCGGCCGTCGCGCCACTCGTGGTTATGCGCCACCGCTTCAAAGCCAGGGTTCCCAAACTCGCTTCACTTCCTTGAAAGATGTCACAAAAGTTCCCTGTCACCACTGGCACTGGGCGAACTTTGATCTTTCTGGTCTTCCCATTTATTTTTATGGCCACGGAATTGACCTTCTCTATAGAGTCGGTGCACACGAGACAGTGTTGGAGAGTAGTTGGAGACCCCGAAAAGAACAGACATACTTGTTGAGAACGCAGTGCCCATGGAGATAACAGTTCTACGCTTGCGAGTTGGGGGACGGATCGGGCTTGTGCTTTGTGGTGATGGTGAAAGGCGAGGAAAGGGGCGATTCACCTCGTGGCGAACGCGTGGCTTTCCATAAGGATGGAACGCCGAAGTTCGAACGCCGCCAGCCAACCCCCAGCCCTGACGTTAGAACGAGCAGAGAACGAGTATTTGAGTAGGATCACGCTTTAGGGGTATGGATGCTGTCGAAGATACTCTGTGCCGTTTTTCGACGTTCGACAGCTCAACGTCTTTTTATTTTATTTTTTATTTTATTTTTTGGCGTGCGAAGGACAGGAACTCGAGACCGAGTACCGGCTTTAGGCCCTAAGAACATCTTCTTTGATTCTATGCCGTCTAAGTGGTAAGTCGGTGCCCGGCGAAGGCAGATGAGAGACGGAGCGGGAGCTTCGCATTGGGAAGCTCCCCGAGTTCTCCGTCGTCCCCGCGTTGCGATCTCGTCCGAGTCTGGATAGGGTCCTCACGGACCCAAGAAGCACTATTATCGATGATGCATCAACCTGCTTATGTCTTTGAGGTAACCTGAACCCAAGCTATATAACGGGAATAATTGCCCCAGACATTCAAGTTCCTGTCCAAGTTTGTGGAACGTGTGCGTCGCGCTTTTTTGAATCGATCGAGGTTCGTCAGTTCCTACACTGGAGCATCCAATCGCACGTCCTAACACTCTCACGGCTTAAATCAAGGCCACTCAACATCGGCATCATTGCTCGTAACCAGCGTTCGTTTCCACCTCAGATTCTCCCATTCTTCGCTCCATACACCTTTCCATGGTCTCCATCCCTCAAGATCGACGCATTAAAGGAAACATCCGCTTCGTAAACAAGCCGTGCAACGGCGGAGGATTCAGCCAACTATACAAAGGTCGTCACGGCGAGTATGGTCAAGTGGCCCTCAAATCTCCATCGTGGAATATAGGTGCAGGCAGCATAGAGGTGCGACCGGGTAATCCTTAGTGCGGAGTTGTCTCATCCTCAGGCTTTGACATAGATGCTCCTGGCCGAAGTCGATGTTTGGAAAAGTCTATCCCATCGTCACATCCTCCAGTTCTATGGCTTGTACGAGAAAGGGGGAAATATTTATATGGTATCCCCTTGGGCTGAAAACGGGGATCTCCCATTATATCTCAAACGTCACCCAGAGGCCAATCGCACCAGATTCGTTCGTACATTACCGTTTCACTTGCGAGGCGAATATATTTATCCCGCCCTCTAGCTCTGTGAAACGGTCGATGCGTTATACTACCTGTTTTGTCAAGGAATCATTCACGGTGACATCAAGGGTAGCAACATACTGGTCTCCAAGACTGCACATGCGTTACTTTGCGATTTCGGGATGGCCAAACTGGAGTCTCAGAACACTATTCGTTTTCTAAAAGGTGCCGGATCTTGGCCATGGATGGCGCCCGAACTTTTCAAGGGAAATTCGAAGTCTTTCGCGAGTGAGGTCTTCTCATTTGGAATGACGATGTACGAGGTCTGGTCAGACTTCCACTATGAACACACTACAGTTGACTCACGTCTTTGGTAGATTCTAAGCGGGAATATTCCCTTTCACAACTTTGGCACTAGCCAAGCGATCCCTGCAGCGATAACAAGTGGTGTCCGTCCACTCAAAGAGCCAGACAGTCCTCCGAGTGGCAAATCGTATCGCCCTTTTTGGGATATAGCCGAACGTTGCTGGGAGGCAGAACCCACTTCCAGGCCCTCTATATCAGACGTACAGCAAGAACTCTCTGCTCTCTGCCCAACTTCGGAATTTTCTCCGGATCAAGATGAAGTTTCCAGTATTGGAGACCGGCGAGCGAAACTTTGGAGCTATGTAGGCCGCGTCCTGCCCTTTCCTACCTTACGGGAGACGCCGGGTCTCGAGCTCTTCAAAACGAGTCACCAGATGACTTTGAACGATGGTACGATTATCAGATTCCAGCCTGGCGTTCCAGCGGCATTCGGCAACTTTGCGGATGTGCTCAAGGGTGTCAGGCCCAAAGATGGTCACCCCGTGGCTCTTAAGCGCTGTCGGATCACTGAGGGAGGCCAGACGGTTGACCACATGGAGGTATGTCGATAACTCGCATAACGAATGTTCCTTGGGGTCTCAATGCGTCTATGAGACAGGTACTAAGGAATGAAGCCGAAATATGGAAGAAACTTCACAATCGCTACATCTTGCCGTTCCTGGGCATCGCATATGATAAAGAAGATATCATGTATCTGGCTTCACCGTGGATCGGAAACGGGTCGTTATGGGATTGTATTATTAGTGGAAAGTCCCTCAATTGCCCGCGATATGTCAGTCTCTTCTTTACTTTACACCGATTTCAACTTTCAAGGTACTGAATAGCGCCTTCGGTCCCATCCACAGCTTTTCGAGATTGCCTTGGCCATCGAATACCTTCATTCCGAAAACATAATACACGGTGACATCAAGGCAACAAACATCCTTCTGTCCAACAACAACGACATCCTCCTTTGCGACTTCGGCTCAGCCAGACTTTTCACAACAGACACTATCTCGACCGTAAAAAAAAGTACGTTTCACCCGCCTGAGGTTTGGAATGGAGGACCAATGAGCTATAAGGGCGACGTCTACTCCTTTGGCATGACTATATACCAGGTGAGAAGGAAATACGGTCCAAACAGTCGGTGTTACTGAATACTAGGGACTCAAAGATCTTGAGCGGCGAACGCCCTTCGTCTCATTACCCCAAACCCCTCTCTGACATTGCCAAGGCAGTAAATGGTGGTGTCCGTCCCCCTAAAGAGCCGCAAGAATCCCCAAGCGGGGTACTGTACAGTCGCTTATGGGAAGTGGCCGAAGAATGCTGGCAAGGTCGACCCGATGACCGACCCGATATATTAAAAGTACGGGAATGGCTAGCACCGCTCACTGGAGAGGCCCTGCACCGCAATGACGTAACAAGGCTCAAACTAAGTAGGGACCGGGCAACCGTGTCGACCGGCGGATTGCTAGATTTTGCACAGTCTGCTTACTCGACAACCCCATGGAACGCCGGGACTGAAACTCCATCAGTAGCATCATCACCCAGTTCAACGGGTGAAGCCGGACGTTGCCTCGCCAACGGGGACGCCCAGGACCAATCCATTCAGTTTCCCCAACTCAAGGGGACTTCCCGGATGTGATACGAAGCAGGAAGATTTAACAGATGAGGCAAGCGTCTCAAGGTGAGCTACCGGTACATCGGATGCCGATGAGATGTCTGATGACCACTTCGCTTCTGCTTGTCGCAAATCTAGCGAAGGGAGGCCTGCCCCCCGCCCTGCACTAAACCATTGGGTTCTGCTCCCAAAGATGTCTACCTCACTACAAAGGGTCGCATAAAGTATGACCTGTTTCAAGGCCTTTCAGCGTCTCAGTTGCCGGCCCGGATTCATCGGCGGTAGTCCTCGTGGATTCCTTATCACCTATGTCCCATCCACCCTATTGACAGGAGCCTAGGTAGTTGTCAGGTTGACTCTTATTAACCTTTTTCAAACCTGTGGCGACTGGCGTTCAAGTTTCGTCCATACCCTATAGTCCCTTTATGATCTCCCAGGCACTTGTCACAAGTAGCACTGTCGCTAACAGGGTTCCTTAAGATAAACACGCTTTAACCCGTCGACTCGGTTTGCGCTACATTCGAAGTACCACCTGCACCACCTGCAATGAGTACGGTCGGCATCCGGCAATGACTCAGCGTCGATGCCTTCCGTGAACCTTCAAGTGAGCCATCGTCTGCTATTCTGGGACCGAATTCCCCATGTTCGATTACCAGTAAGCCACAGGCGATCGAGAGGACGTCGACTCCTGCGTACCGAAGCGCCTTTGGGGCTTGGATTCGATCGATTAAAGAGTTGTCGCAGAATACGGAAGACAGTCAACGTGTTCACCGCATGTAAATTAAGGGCCGAGTCACGAGGGGCTCAGAATTCAGAGCCTGGCAATCGACAAATCAATTCCACTTGGGCAGAGGGCCAGCCAGATTGTTGGGAAGGGGGCCAATTACGCAGCCTCTCGCAATCAGGAGAAGTGGTTATCTAGGAATGGTTGCGGAGATACATTCCATACGGCGCGGTCATATAATAGAATTTGCGTCCAATAGATCATGGTGCTCGAGTGTTGAACCCCAGATTATCGCAGTCGATGTCGCCTGGATACTAAATAGTAGCCTGGTTGAGTGATCGAGTCTCATGATCGCGAATTAGCTTCGACGTTCGAATTGGATCGACTGCGGTTTCCCCGTATTATCTTCGGCAGGTTTGACACTGAATCTGTGGTTTGTGGCTTGTCCAACTGATTGACGGCCTTCCCGGGAATTGCCGGGAGGCCATTGCACCAACGTCGCACCACCGTGACGGCTGTCCAGGACAGACCTACTACGTCGACGTAGCGGGAACTACTTGGGAGTTTAGTCCTTTAGGTCCTGACTTGAGGTACGGGAAATGTTGCACGGACATAGGAGACGCAACTTTTTAGGAGTACGATGTGACCTCCGCCGCCCGGAACGGCATTGTGGGGAGCTTACGTACGTCTCTGTGCAACTTGCGGTGTAAGCTTACTGTAGGCTTGTCGGTTCCACGTCTAAGCCTATTCTTACGCTGGGCCAATATCGTATACGGTACTATTATATAGCAAGTGTGCAGGAAACAATATCAAACCAGGGACCATACCTGGTGTCCCGGGTAGCGCATACTCCGTCTACTCGCCGTTGCTCGTGTGTGAAAGTAGAAGGCCCTATGGCTCGTAAGCTGTACGAATGTAGGTCCTATACACAAGTAGATCAATCGTCCGAACCCCCTAGTGTCTTGTAAGCCGCCTGCATAGTCGGACGTGAATCCTCCTCTGCTACCCAACAACGCTCTGCAAGTTGCCATAATTTCTCGAGATCCTCGCGGCAGTGGTGTACTCCGTCCGACAAAGGTCGAGAAGGCCTGCATTTCTCGTTAATGACAGCATACCCGAGGGCCTTTTCATTGGTAAACTCGGAAAAAGGGACGTCTCCACTGAGAACCTATGCATTGCGACGGGTTGAATCAGAGGGATGGTAAAGCCGCGGTGCTCAGAGTCCACACCTCATAGATGGTGATGCCGAATGCGTAAACATCGCTTTTCGTACTGGGACGGGGCGAGGGTCGCCAAAGCTCAGGGCTCCTGTGGCTAGGGGTGTGAGACAGCTGGGGAAACGAGACCTGGGGATTGTATGATGTTTGGATCGCAGAGCCGAAGTCAAAGAGGTGAGCTCGGTCTTTGGTTGAAATGAGGATATTCTGAGCTTTGACATCGCCGTGCACAATATTAATCGCCTGCGAATGTAAAAAAGCGAGAGCACTCGCTATCTCCCGAAGCTGATGGAACAGGGAAGTCAAACCCGTGGTCCCGTGATGCCGCAAGGACAACTCACATATCTTAGACAATCACGTACAGTCTTAGACTCGATGCTGCTTCTCACATATGTGAAAAGGTCCCCCTTGGCCATGAACGGGGATACCAGGTATATGTTGCCTTTGTCGTCACGAGCTCTACCGATGAAGGAGAGTATGTGCCGATGACGATGTACCTCGTCCCAAATCTTAGCCTCCCTTTCCATTAATTCTTCCTAAACTCACGTTATAAGTGGAGCAAACAACAAGTAGAGAGTTTCGCACCCACCGGTTCCGGTTGCTCTCCAGAAGCGCGTTTGATAGCTACGCATGTACACGAACAGTAGCACTGGCGGACATATCCTTTGAAAATGTCGCTGGAACCACCGACATTAACGGCCGTGGCAACGAATTGGATTTTACTGTAACCGTCAACAAGGCGCAACGTCACAGTATGGCATGGTGTTGTAGCCATTAAGCGCTTAGTCTTCCTCGTTGGTTGGTGGTAGTGGGTGGATAATGGCCCTTCAGCTTCGCTGCTGTAGGACGGTAGGATCTGGTCAGAACAGGGCGGACTATATAGATATCGGCGCGGGGGTAACTGCTTGACCCTTCAGGTGCGCAAGGCACATTCTAGCATGTTTGTGACAAAAGAGGGATGGAATTCCCGTCCGATTGTTCCCAAACATACAGATCAGATTTTGCCTGTTTGTATCCACTTTCGGGGAAAATCAAACAGTTTACGCTGTTTCTATTCCTGTTCCAATTCCTTTTTGTATCAAAATCATCCTAGAGTAAGCCTTTGTGCACGGACAAGAAGCACAGCACCTCAGGGGATGATGATGGTGTCGTCTTGGGTGACACATTCAAGAGGCCGATTGTCAAGTATCTGCAATTTCTAGATATGTCTGGGAAAAGGGGGGAAAGCTGAGAGAATTTGCCAATCCAAAATGGTGAGGATAAACAGCTTGTGGTTCATCCACGAGTCTCAGTTGGGAAAGCGGCTAGATCGTTTCGGTCCGCACTAACTGCAATGGGAAGTAGAAAATCTTAGGAAAGCCGAAGCCCGCATACAAACCTTGTATATTGCCTGCCTGCATCCGCTCTGCCATACAAAAACACCCTCGACAAGTTCGGTCACCTCGCCCTTCAAACCGCCGAAGTCGCCGGAGGACTCATGCGGTATTCTTTGCGCGCGGTTGCGTGGCACGCACCCGGGCCTTGCAGGTTGCCAGACCGTTGTTCCCATTGCCCCTTCTTACCATACTAGAGCCTCGCTGGTCGTCCCCTCAGAGAGTCTCAACACGGTATCTCCCCTCATCTACCTCTATGTTCCTCCGGAGTTACCTGTGCGGATGCTATCAAGGCAAGCCATGGAGCGGATGCCGCCACTTGGACCTTTAACCTAACAAAGCCCACCACAGCTTCTGTTCAACCTCGCAATCTCGTCACGGTTGAATCCCCAAACGACCCCGACACAATAATCATCGCTGCAAACATACCGTTCGAGCCACTCCCCTCTCGTGGTGTTCTGGCTGGGGAAGTGTCCGAATGGAGTCTGGCCTCCAGAGAACGTCCGTCAAAGGTGGCTCTGAAGCGGCTTCGGGTCAGGGGGACATCACTCAGTACTAGCCAGACAAGAGTATGGTTGTGGTACTTCTCTGGGTGATTCAGTATATGGCTGACCACCTGCAGGCGCTTCGTAGCACAATTAGTCGCTTGACAACTCTGGACACCAATCATGTTCTGGAACTATACGGGCTCGGGACAGACGACGCACGTATACTATATCTTGTTTCACAGTGGGTACCAGATAGCTCCCTTTGGGACTGCATTCAGCCCCCTCGTAGCTGTGATTGTGTCAAATATGTTCGTCGCTCCCCATTCATAGCAAAAATGTCCGGTATGGGGCTGACGTTTTGATAGCTGAAGGCTGCGGCGGAGTCTTTGTCGTACCTTCACTCTCTAGATCCTCCTGTCATCCACGGAGATGTGAACGCCAAGAATATTATCGTTTCAGGAGAACGAGCGCTGCTATGCAACCTTTCGATCACAAACTTGTTCCTATCCGGTTCGTCGAGCCAGTCGACTGCAATGCACCTGAATCCAGAAAATGATGTCAGCCTTGCGGGAGATGTATTTGCCTTTGGATTGACGATCTACGAGGCAAGTACAGCACGCCCATATCGCTACTGAGTCTGACCTTGCTATCCCTTTACACTAGGTTCTAAAGGCACAGAAACCGCCCGACAGCATATGGGAATTCGACCCTTCGACAGAAACAGAACACAGGGACGTCTGGTTTGTTGCAGCGGATTGTTGGAAGAAAGATATAGCGCAACGCCCCAGTATGGAAAGTGTCTGCAGGGGGTTGGAATTGACGGTTTCCTAGGCAGCATCCAGCAGTCACGCATTTGGAAGATCCGCATCATTGCTCTAGTTGATCTGTTTGCTCTAGTCCGTGTTGTATGCTACCTTATAGAGTCTGTTAGAGATCATACTGGATGCTTCAACGTTATTAGGCTCACCTGCAAATATTAATGACCATTAACTCGTCTGCAAAATTCGATGTCATGCGTCCATATTTTCCACGTTGCATACGCGCAAATTCCAAGTTAGTTTTCGGACGTTTTGGCTGAGAAAATCTAAGTGTAAGACATGGAAATTCTGAGGCCAAGGTATAGAAAGTCTAAGTCTAGGACTGAGAACTTCGAAGTCTCAAATACCTAGCCGCCGAAAAAATCAGTCCCCAACCTCGACTTGCGGTATGGAAATTTTGTGATGGGTAGAAACTGCAGGTGAGTGGTGGAGGAAACTGGTGCGTGGTGTGGAAGTGACGGCCGACAACAGCGAATGACGAAGGTTTGGGCTGGCCAGGTGCGAGCACGTGATTCACGATAAGATCAATGCGCTGTACGTAGCAGACAAGTGGACACTTCTGCCCGTTTCTATCGACGCGAAATACCTGCGACCATGATATGCCGGAGGCTGGGCGGGAGGAGTTCGCTGCCCCAACCATGCTGACATAACCATGCTCGAAATAGGTCTGGGCGGGCCCCGAGCGGTCTTGATAGCTTGATGGGGCGTCTCTAGTTACGTCACGCCTCCGTCATCAATCCAGGGGACCCATGCAAACAAGAAAGGCTTATCTCAAACTAGTGTTGCCGTTCAGCTTCAGCCGGCTTAAACTGAGCTGCAGCTGATGCGATCAGCTAGGGTTTTGCGACGAGCTGAAGCGGGCTGAAACTATTTCAGCTACATCATTTCAGCCATCAGCTGGCTTTTCAGCTAGGGATTACGCACTTCCCACAGTTTGTTGCGGTCTCCAAATTCTCACGTTCCCTCAAGCCTACCCGTTTTGCCATCCCCTCGGCCAATACATGCGTCTCTATGCCTCGAATCTCATATAAGTGTGCTTTGCTATGATGGTACAGACATCCGGTGCAACCAAGTGTGATATCAAGATCAACAGAATTACTGCCTCGGAGACTAGGAATTGGGTCCCATATTTAGTAAATGCAGAGAATTTGAGTGATTCCTGGTTTTTTTGTC
>WSTW01000525.1:0-12329 GCA_019632305.1 Tulasnella sp. 403
GTTCGTGCCGCGCCTCCACTGATGCTGAGTTCTCTTGGTTTTGCCAAGCCACCTTCCATCGCACTCATCTCGAGAAATCGTGGTTATTTTTGGCTCTCTTACGACTTGCGACCCGGACAATATCTTTGACACAATCGATGGCTGTGTGAAGGACAAGATACGTGTCTCCGTGGTTGCACTGGCGGCTGAGATGAAGGTGTGCCGTGATTTGTGTGAACGGACGGGAGGTACGCATCGGCCGCTTTCAATCAAAGTTGGTTTGTTTACGAACACGATACGATCGATAGGCGCATTCTCGGTTGCGATGAATGAAGGGCATTTCAAAGATGTGCTGTTCGAGTTGGTACCCCCTCCAGCTCAGCGCGCCACCTCGAACAAGGGTGTTGCCAGCACACCAGCCGAATTGATGATGATGGGGTTCCCTTCTCGTTTGCCCGAGACCTCCGCACCCAGCTTATGCAGTTGCCACTCGCTTGTGAAGAGCGAAGGCTTCCTCTGCCCACGGTGCAAAGTGAAGTTGTGCGATGTACCAACGGACTGTGACGTATGCGGGTTAATGATTGTAAGTTCACCCCACCTTGCACGCAGCTACCACCACTTGTTCCCAGTCAAGCCTTATCAGCCTGTGTGAGTGCACGTTTGATATATGGGTTTCAGAGTTTGCTAATTGGCACACGGTAGAATGTCCATGACGCAACGTCTGACGATGCCAGAATCGTGTCATGGATGTTCCGTGCCTTTTCCAGAACGACACGCGGCTGAAGGCCCGGCGGCATTTCCGACCAAACCCAGTGGCGACGTAGAGGGAGTCAGCCCGTATGGACGCTACGAGTGTCGGGAGTGCAAGAACGAATTTTGCAGCGAGTGTGATGTGTTCGTGCACGAGGTGCTTCATGTTTGTCCCGGATGCCGATGAGCATCAAATCTGGAGTGATTTGGATGTTGTAATAGCACGTTATAAATTTGGGTTGCTCGTCGTGTTTTGCTGCGCACGAGAAAAGAACCGCGATTCAGACCCCGCCCGTTCAGTCTAGTTTCGACCATCACCCTCCGTCTGCAACCCATCCTACTACGACGCTCTTTAACACCAGCCTTCGGTTATTCTCAAAATCTCCCTTTCCCGCCCCAGTTGTTTGCCTCCCTCCCACCCCGTGCTGTCCACATCACCCTACGCTCCTATCCTATACCTCCCGTCCATGACGCCCCTCGTCCTCGCCATATGCTTGGGCATCCTCTCCCACTACTCCATCCTAATCCACGCCGGTTCGGTCGGTGTCAACGGCACCTGTGATCAGACCCACAACCGTCTCAATTCAGACACCAAGCAATTCTCCTCCGACTGTACCGCGACAACATACTGTGGCCCAGACAACACCTGCCATCACAAAGGCTGCAGACGAGACGAGTACCCATTCGGGTGAGTCCCATTCGCCTTTCGACCGACGCCGTAACTACGTGTGTCGGGTAGCGACACTTGGCTTACACCTGCCCGCCAGCTATCGACTCTTCTCGAATACAATTCCTCCTCGCTGCCCCAAAGGCTCTTTCTGCCCTGACGAAGAAGATGCCTGCCAGCCTCTCTTGCCGGTCGGCAGCCTCTGTCAGCTTAATCGGGATGGTCGGTGACGGCGTTTCGCCAAGTTCCGTATGGTTCTAACCTCCCATTCTTCGCCTAGACGAGTGCGCCCCGCCTCCAAACCATAGCGTGCTCGCCGGTCCCAACAACTTCAATGGCAGCGTCTGCCTCAACTACCAGTGCATGTACGGCCTCCGGCGGAATGCGAATTTCGTTCAGTCCTTTTTCAGATCCACATCCCTGACGCTGCCCTGGTAATTTTTAGGTGGGCCAACGCGACTCTGGGCAATGATTGCGTGGTCGAGAATACCCCTTACATCAGCTATGAAGCTGGCACCGGAAATAAGTTCATCAACGTTGTCTCGAGGTGCGTCCCCAGCCACATGCTCGCGTCGTCATCCCTAACAACGCGACTACCCAGAGGAAACTGCGAGAAGGACCTGTACTGCGACTCGCAAACGTTAAAGTGCATGACAACGCGCCAAATCGGCGACAAATGCGACGCTGATAAAGAGTCAGTACACCCCGTTTTCCTTGGCGTGCTCCCATGCTTAGCACTGATAACTTAGGTGCGAGTCGGATAATTGCACCCAAGAAGGCGTCTGTGGGTCTTTACTCAACGCGCCTAAACATCTCCCCGTCGCGGTTTATGTTGTTGTTGGGCTGTGTATCGTGGGTGGTACGTGATGAGCTGCGCTGCGCTTAATCACAGTATGACCTAACGCTGCCCTTGTAGTCATGGTTGGTGTAATCGTCGGTCTATACGTCCTGCACAGGAGACATCGTGCTGAGGAGCGCGAGAAGCGTGCACAGTACTGGCGCGAACAGGTCTGTCCATTGCAGCATCTCTGTAATGCTTACTGACGTGTGCTTCGGCAGGAACAATTCCGGCAAAACATCATGCAAATGCGTGAACAAGCTCGAGGATCTCTTCTTTCGCTTCCCTGGCAAGGTCAACCCAGCTCGCCACAAAGCCGCAGTGGACCAATCGATTCCGGTGTGTACTCGCCTTCAGACACCAGTCCGACGCCAATGCTTTATGCCGCCTCACAGCCGAGCGGACTACGGAACGGCTTCTCAGATAACGGTTTCGACGACGACAAGGAAGAAGGAAGCATGGAAGAGTCGCTGGTTATGAAGGCTGCTCCTCGAGGCGTTGGAGGAACTGCGACACGGCGACACAATCCCCACCCCAAAAGGATTTGACGCGGCGTAACAAGCACCATCGCGAGTCGAATTTAATCCAGTTACGATACCCGCATGACGCATGACCTCCAAGAGCTTCCTTCGCATGGTTCAACCTGTCTCTTTTATTCACCTCTCCTTGTTGTTTAGTCCAACCCGTCCGATATACACACCCGTTCTCTACGCCGTATAGCTCGTCATCTCGTACTCTGAGCCTACACACCTGATGACATTCACTCCTGTTGTCTTTGGACCCTTCACGTTTTTGCATCCTCACCGTATACCGTTTTTATTTTGCTTTCATTTTCCACCACGTTGAACAATACCTGGGAGTATCAAATACGTCCTGTACACTCCACGAACCACTGCCCTAGCCTTGGCCACCGAATGCGTCCAAATTGCATCTTATTACGTTCCAAGCCGGTGTGGTCGATTGATGTGAATTCCGATCCCTGGGAAACGTGCGCAAAGCACCCAACCTTGTGAAAGAGACCGGTCTTCAATTCCTGCTATAAGACCACCTCACTGCGCCTTGGCACGAACAACGATAACCCATGGCGAACTTGATCGCCCGTCTTCCGTCCATTCGAAGGGATGGGGCCATGGGAAGTGACACCCGGATACCTCACCAGCGGCTCAACTCCCCTCCCCCATCGCCCCACTTGGAGGAAGCCGACCTCGCTGCCTTGCCCGAGGACTCGACAGTCGACAAATTCTCTGGCGAGGGACACGACCGGAGGAAGTCCAAGAGGAAATGGAAAGGCAAAGGCAAGGCCACGCCCGAGGACGAGAGGAGGCTGAGCCGCCCTGCCTCAGTTGGCGTTACGCCAGAAGTCGGCGAGGGCGAGAACGATGGGGCCGACGCAGAGCGGGGTACGAGGAGCTCGGATTCGTATCCTCCTACCAACGATGAGGACTTGGAGACGAGACGTATACAGGAGGTGAGTGCGTACTCCGAATCCTTTCGATTGGAACTGCTCTGCTGGCTCGCAGCAGTCACATCTGGCTACGCTGCTCTTCGATCTCGCGTTTTCCCTCCTGCTCTCCCTTTACTCTCGGGCTGAAAATGCACCCCGGTGCTGACGATATTTGTTGTTGGCTCCAACTCGGACATTGTGCCTTGACAGACTCTTAAACGATGGGAGATGCTCGAGCTCCAACGACGCAAGGCGGCACGCGATTCGCGGGCGTCGCGTACACCCAGCTCTATTATGAGCGATGTGGCGGGTTACGTGACGAACCTTGGCACCAAGCCTTCTTCGCGACGGCGAGACACGGCCAACGGCAGCGCCGATGCGGGGCACCGCTCCAGCAAGTCTGGTGGATGGATAGAGGCTAGCTCTCGGGATAGCCTGGATATCCAAATGGAAGACAAGCGTGCCACGTCTACCGCAGATGCACTCGATATTCAACGTACAACGTCACCCCCTCCGATCACCTCCGTATCGACTACGCCCACAACGACCAACTTTCCGAGGCAGCAACCAACCAGAAGGCTATCTCAATCTTCTACAAAGACAGACGAATCCGCGTCAACGATTACCTCGAGCCCCAACAATCCTTTTTCCAACCGCACCTCCAACTCTACCGATGCAGAAGTTGGACCCCACACGCCAACGAACACTTCCTTCCAAAATGGTAAAACAGGAGACATTCTTCCCCCTCCCAGAGTGCAAACACGCTCAAGTTCGACGGCAGTGGATGAAGAAGGACCATTCCGGGACCCCTCCCTTAACGCGTCCAAGTTATCCCTGGATGCCCCGCTGTTAGAATCCCCAACCCAGCTCTCGCCGATTGCCTCTCCGAAAGTCGGGACTCGCCAACACTTCCAAGGCCCTTCAAGCACGACAACGACCAGTCCAACATACGGGGAGAAGGCACACAAGCGGATGTCCTCCAAGCCCCCACCCCTCGTCCGGCCACTCGATCTTCCGGAAGCTCAGATGCCGCGGATGGAGCCTATACCAGAAACGGGACATTGGCGGCGTGTCCAGCACGCACGGCAACGCGAACAGGAGTTGCGGGAAGAAGAGGAGAATGACCGTTTAAAGGGGCGATGGTGGACGGACTGGATCTGTGGATGCCGGGAATCTCACCGGAGAGAGGAGCAGGTGCGTATCTCCCGCCGGCCTCCGATGCTTCTGCACCTCGTGACTGACTTGTCGCGTGTCTTCTCAAAGGACGGACGAACAAATCCTTTCGAATAAGTTAATGACGTATGTACGAGCTGACTAGACATTATCCACAGACATACGTGACATGTCGGCTCGTGATTCATGACACACGCTACCTCCCTGTTTTCTATTCTGTTCTTGCTAGGATTTCTCGATGGACTAGTTCTACTCTCGTTGCCATTGTACCAATCAATTCACATGCTTGTGTATCGTCCTCTCTTCGAGTGGCGCAATCCAAGATGAGGCAAAGCCCTAAGAAGGTATCATGACACGATGCAATTAGCTAGTCCGTAAGATACAACGAAACGAAATGTACAGATAAGTGAAAGGTAAATCCACATCGGAATCTATCTTTTGCCGCCGTCTTCCCAACTTCCAAAGTCGTCCGAGGGACTCGAAGGGCTCCGTGTAGGTGGAGAATGTTGGTCGTCATGCTGGCCTGGGGATGTTCCAGGCAGACCAGCGGCGTGTATCGGTTTCCCCTTTGGTGAAACCTCAAGAGGAGAGTCGAATTCGTCCTCTTCGCCACCCCCCATAAGCCCTCTACCCTCTTCACCGGCATGCTTCTGCACTGGGCCACCTGCCAAGCTCCCGCCACGCCGTGCGATCGGACTGAGGCTTATCCCTCGCAGGCTGGCAACAGGACTGATTGACATGGCGTCGCTTGTTTTCCGTTTGACAGGCGTGTTGGGGCTCTCCGACCCCTCGGCACGTGCGCGATGTGTATCTGCTTCCTCGTCGCTGTCGTCCCCGATCTCCCAATTTGCAGGATCTTCCCTAACGGTACCAATCTTGCGTGTTTTGGGAGGTGAGCCATCCAAATCGATGGTTCGAAGTGAGTTGGCATCGTCTCGTTCGTTGGTGTTGTTGGGTGGCGGGCATTTGGGTTCTGGTTTCTTGTGTGTGAGCAGAACGACACCTATGATGAGGACAAGGATGGAGCATCCGAGGCAGAATAACGTCTGAAGAAGGTCATTAGAAAATCGTGTTTGCCTAGCAACGGAACTCACCCAAGTTTGGTACGCGTCGACCTCGTCGTTGAACACGAGGGAGTTGATGAAACCTGCAGCCGTGTAGATGCCATAAAACATGGGCACAACGAGGGTAGAGTCGTAGACGGCAAGGCCGCGGTTGAGACATATGATTTGTGTCACGGCAGTGAGAGCTAGCAGGAGAACGGTGAAGATAGTTGCTGGATGGGCAAACTGTCCTCCAAAACCTCGATCAGCGCCGGTTTACAGCACGGACAATACCTAAAACCAACCTGGCTACCTGACGCCCGGCCAGAAACGGTCAAGGAGACTAGCTTGACCCTATAAAGAAGTCTGATGTGTTTACCAGGCCTTTTCAGCATTGTTCGCGGTACTCACGTTGCTTTCGCAAACTACTCAAGGGCATCGTTAGCCCTAGAGGAGGTGAGCAGGATTGTCAGTGGACTCACTATCAAACATGCGCCTGCGAGTCCTCCACCTGTACAACTCCATCCAATACCGAGCATCCATGCAACGTACTTGTCATCCTTGGCAGCCGTCCAGTTATCAAGCTTCTCTCTTATCCAGTTCATCGCCGAGGCATGCCGTACGCGTAGGGTTGTCAGCCAGTCGCTATTTCGTTGTGACGTACTTGGAGAAGAGCGATGGGTTGGGAGTGCGGATAGATCTGCACGTGCCATCAGGATGTAGTCCAATTGGGATGTCCCGATGTACACTACTCCAATCGCGAGTGACATGAGGAGGAAGTAACTTAGCCAGCCCGGTCGCGACCAGATGGTCTTTAGCCGGTCCAGGTCTATTTCTTCGTGGAGGCCCGAGTTGATGGATCCAAACGCGACGATGCCTATGACGCCAAATACAACCACCACGGTACCCTGAAGGTGCGACCAGTTAGTCCCTACACGTAAGGGCGAGTGTTTCGATATAATCACGTAGATGTCCCATCGAGAAACCTTCCACCGGAACGATCAGATGCGCCTTGTGCGGTTATTCGGATTGCTCACCGGTATACCGATCAGAGACGCGAAGAGAAAGTTGAATATCAGGGAAGTGCTCCCTAGCGGAGCGACGTACTCTGATATCGGAGGGTAAGTCAGAGGTCACGCTGCGGCACATCCACCACCGCACCTGCGCGCATGTACCCAAGCGCCAGGGTACTCCCAATCAACTGCGAGAGGCTTGATTTTCAAATGCTGTTATGCGTCCGACGTGCACGGTATGAGCATTGATGACTTACATGTACAGCAACTGCGGGAGGTGTCAGTGGGAGCTACGCCGGCCGGTCCAAACGCACTCACCATGCCAATTACCCACAACGGACGCAGGAATTCCTTCCTTCGGGCTGACTTGGGAAGTGCATTTGTTTGAAGCTGGACAAAGGAGTTTAATCGGCGTCGCAGGTTGCAAAAGAAGGCAAAAGCACCAACATGGTCCAACTTTGTAAGATTCAGGCCCCCTGACGACAGACCAAATCGCTCAGGCCCTGCAAGCAGCAGTGGTGCATACAGCACGTAGACGTACCCGCATTCAAAATAGAAGATATCAGGATGATGGACAGGCCAATGAGAAACGCGACCACTGGGCTGCATGCGGAGGCCGATTAGCCTCGACAACACGCACGCAACATTTGTACGCACTTTCCTTGCGTTGCAGCGGTGGGAATTGGGCTGTCAGTTTCAGACGGCAGAGGTAGGTCCGTCGATGTCGATGTTGCTGCAAGTAGTGATGATGAAGACATTAGGGATGGTTGAGATCGGAATTGGGAGCCGAGAATTGGGAACGCCCTTAGAGATTTCTCACCGTTCGGATTGGTGGGTACGGTGTTCCCAGACCGCCTCACCTGGGAAGCCCTCCGGCAAACTGCCACATTCGAGCGTCAAATCCGAATCTTCCACAATTCCCACCATGCTTCAATTTGTATGCTTTTGGTCGCGAATTTGGTGTGGCGTTTGGCCATGCGGCATGGGTGTGCGAGGTTTGGTTGGAACCGTGTACAGTCCTTTGTCGCAACGTTGTTGTCCTCTTTGTCCGCTTCCGTCACGTATAATATAAGCGTACTTTGGGTACGGGCGCTTTCGGTACACACCATCCCAGATTCCCCTCTTCGATGCCCCCATCTCGAACTTTCCACCCTCCCAAGAACTCTTTTAAAGATCGCCAGGTCAACCCCTCGCAACTTCCCTCCCCTCCCCAAGAATCCATTTCCTCACACTCATCCAAAATGAAACACGCGGGGACTCCTAGATCAGGTTCATCCGTTAGTAGTCTATCCCGAGTTGATGGTACGTGTCTTCCCGTCTACACGGGGACTGAAGCCTTACCTGGCCTTACCACCGTCGCCTCAGTCAACCACACTCCCTTGTCACCCGAGATCAAATGTGCCGATCTCGTCCCTGAACCTACTCTCCCATCTGAATCCCTGCTTGGCCCACTCCCTCCACGAGACAAACACCCAGACACACGCATGTTCATCTTCCTCTGGATGCATTACGACGACGCCAAACGCTGCTGTAAGCAAACCTTCCGGGAAATACGAGAGATCGTCGACGAACAGCTAGCTCGAGAGGGCAAGCTTCCCAGGCGACGGCCGGCACGTAGTGAACAAGAGATAGTCAACTCATTGTGGGTCGAAGGGCCACGAGCCACTGGCGCCATTTGTGAATACTTCAAGGCCAAGGCCAAGCTCAAGAAGGTCACCAAATGGCTTCTACTGATGGACGAGAAATATTCCTCCCCCGTTCCTCCAGCAACTCCTTCAATCTCAAACAACGAGGACACGACTCCCGATCCCCCCACCCCACCGAAGCCGGCAACGGAGCTACCATCTCTACCTAAACCATTACCACGGTCGTCCAAACCAAATACTGCCTCTACCACCCCTCCGCTCCGGAGCTCAAACCGTCTGCGTGCTCGGGCGGGCGTTGCCAACGGCGAGCAAAAACACGTTGCTTTACCTCGGATCGCGGGGCGCAAACGCAAAGCTGACGAGGAGGTTGACGTTTCAACCGTCCAACGTCGATCGGTGAAGAAGCGGTCACGCCTCACAATTCTGTCAGACAACGAAAGCGAATCCGAATCTGAAGACGAGCACCCTCATGGCCGAAAGGCATCAAAGTCTCCCGCATTCAAAGGAAAGGAGAACGAGCGGGCTACTTCTCCCTTGTAGCTCTACTATCATGAATACATTATACAGTATTACCCTCGCCATACCATATCCCCTCCATATGACCATGTATCCTAGATCCATCTTTAGGTTGTGATATGATTGTATGACCATTGCTAAGCCCGGCGTAACCGAGAGGCAAACAGGCAGAACCCACGAAAGATAGGCACGAACATAGGTGTAATTAGGCAGAAGTGTAAAGAATGTGGGGACAGCTGGAAATGAGACAGCGTGCGGAAACGGTGAGAGACAACCAAAAGATAGCCCAATAAGGATAGTAAACAATAAAAGACGGGAGGGTTCATCAACTAGTCTGCAGAGCATGGCCCATTCACGCTTGTTGACCACCTTTCGGGCGAACCACCAAAGGAGGCATCGTAATATTGCCCCTCGAGAGACCACCAGCCTGACATGTCCCCCGCATCATCGAGATTGGGAGTTCTAGATCTCGATTCCTTCGAATAGACTTGTCCAGGTATCAGACTAACCCGCACGCCGAGAGAATTGTTGACTGAGAGCCCGCCTAAGCCCTCATGGTGAGGCGCTTGCGGCTCTCCTTCATCCAGATCCTTGTCTAATATCAAAGAACTCCGAGCCCATATGGTAGGAAGGGGCGGTGGGGATTGGCCGGATGCGGGGTTTGGTATGTCCGATCCACAAGGCGGGGGAGGCATATTGATGCCACCGAAGTCGACGGATTCCACCGGAGGGAGAGACATACCCTCAGGTTTCGGAGCCCGGAAAAACCTGACTTGGCTTGCGTCAACGCTTGTTTCCAGCTGAGGGAACGCTGGTGAAATGCTTGCAGCCAGAGATACTTGAACAGAGCCATTGAGCGATTCACTCTGGCCATGATCGAAGGGCTTGTTCTCGAGCTTGTCCAATGTCCGAGAACGGATACGGTGAGAACCCTGAACGATACCCGCAGGAGGTGGTGACGAGGCAGTATTCGTAGCATCGCCGAATGGTGCACGAGTTCCAATCTCCTTTCGCAACTTCTTCTGGTTTTGAGAGGAAAGTGAGCCTCCATCACTAGTGATGATATATAACGGAATCACGTACCGGGGATGTGGAATATTTTCTGGGCGATCGCCTTTGCAAGTCAGCTCCAGATTTTCGCCTCCTGGGTGGGGTCTGTATCTGGGCGATAACATCATTCTCCATGCGGTCAACCATGTCTATAGACCATTACTCACTAAAGGTGTGGTAAGAGACACAGTTGGTGCCTTGTGCACGCCTCGTCGTACAATCTCCTTCGGCTCGTCCGCCATCCAAGGGGTAACCCGAACCACGGGAGGGGCGGGTAACTTCAAGAGTGGGATAATCAACATTGGGTGATTGTCGCCCAGCAGGATAGATACGTACCTCAGGCTCCAAGACCTCCGGTTCGTCAACTTCCGGAGTCGCCGTGAACACGGGGACACACGACACCGGGCCAAGACAACTCAACGTATATTTTGTCCTTGATATACCGTCCAAGGGGTTCGACTTTGATCGCGCCCTAGTGAGACCTCCAAATCCGTTACCGGGGTCCGACTTCCTATTCCTTAACGATGTCACTAAACGCCAGTAATCGCACAAGAAGATAGTCGGTCTACACGTACTTGCCAAAGAAGTTCTTCACCCAGAGAGTCGGGGTCGGGGGCTCATCGTCATCTGACACATCGAAGAAACTGTCGAAAGAAGTCGGAACCTCCTCTCCAGGTGGTGCTGTCGACCCATTATACCCTTCAGGAACGGAGAGATCATAATAAACCCAATTTGAAGCCATTAAAACGTCGTAAAGAGGGGCCAATATCAAGATGGGGGAGTCCAATTAGGTGGAGTTATGTCCAGGGGTGTACCAACCTAGGAGGGTACCCCAGTGACCTGGAAGCCGGGCGAGGTGGGAGAGATAGAGACGAAGCGGGGTCCAACTAGTGGAATGACTGTCCACCTTATAGGTTAGAACCCCAAGCATGTCGAACGTTGGTCGGCTTTGAAATCGGGAACGGTCATGTCATTTGTTGTGAAACCGACCAACATCCGGAAAAGTGAGCAGGCGCATATTCGATGTCCTTGCTATTCCCTTTCTGACAACGGTCTTTCAATTCGGGGTCTGACTCCAGTCTTCCCCCAATTTGTCCTGCGGTGGCGTTAGTGGAATACCAAAGTCGAGGCAATGACGTGTGATTGTGCAAAGGGGAGTTGTACAGAAGGGTGGGTATGAGAGCACGAACCGGGGGGTATCAGAGTGGGGATAGGTAACTGCAGTGATTACCGTATTGGGTACAAACTGGATTGGTGGTACAATCCGAGTCAGAATTGAAGGTAAGTAGGAGACATGACACTTACTCCATCTTTAGAGTTGGGAGTTCGATATACTGCTCCGAGACATTGTTGCTAGTGTCTTGGGTTTGGAGATTACCTTCCGAAACCCAGTACCACTGGATGGGGTTCGATGCCGTATGGATGTACAGATGAACCGGTTTGGATATATCTTTCTTTATGCGGCGAATTTCCTTGAAGGTACCAACGGTGATCCGTCCTTGTATGGCATTCACTGCGGGTTCAACCATCTCGGTCAAGTGGTACGGGGAATCGAAGAAGAGGACGTACCAAACACGAGGTCCTCCGGAGCAAGGCCGAGTGCCATCCCAATTTTCCACACTAGACGTTCGATAGTAGGTCCATATGACGAGACAAGCCAAAAGCTGAGTTCGTTGCAGTCGTCTTCCTCAACCCCGTCGTCCTGTGGTTTCGAGTATCCAGCCTCAGCGTGCGCCTCATCTAATCCATCAACGTTTGTGCATTCGACAGTCTTAGAGTCCGGTAAAAGAGTCCACCTGGAGCGAAATGGTAAGGCCGGCACGAGACACCGCAGGAATGGCTCACCGGACCACGTCGGGCGACCGCCGATCCCGTTTCCACGAGTGTAGCATCCTCCAATACTCCTGAGTATTCTTATTATACCGATAAGGATGGATGGAGGCATATACAGGGAGATCAGGGAAGTATTCACGGATGTGACCGAGCGTATTGAACACGGCTCCTTCGAACATGCCGATAACTCCAGGAACGATATCGCCGGTCTGAAGGACATCTTCAGGCCAGAATCTCCACGAAGTGAGGTCTTGCGATTGTTTCCCGGGGCAAGTCAAGCAGGACGAAGGCATGCCTACACTGTCTCTTCCGGTGGGGCGAGCTTCGTTAGGGAAACATTCGTTAAACAAGTCATCCCAGACGGAGTTGAGGACCCG
>WSTW01000526.1:0-13958 GCA_019632305.1 Tulasnella sp. 403
GGAGAAGGCAATGTCGCCTGCAACGCCCCCAGTTGGTGTTGAAGCTGGCCCTTCGGCTGTCACTGAAGTCATTGTAGTGGCAGACTCGGACGTCGAAGAGGACGTGGTATTTCGTGCGAATGAAACTGCGGTCGTTCGGAGACAGTCATCTCTCCACAGCTTGCGGGCAGTACCAATTGTTCAAAAAGGTGTTGAAAACATTCCACCTAGCAGGTAAAGATAACTCCGATGAGCCATTATAATGACGTGTCACGCTGACTTCTTACAGTTCGCCACTCCGACCCCATACAGTATCCGATGAGGTCGTTCCTGACTCTCAAGAGGGCAAACATTGGAGTAGCTCTGAAGGAGAAATGGGCTTGTGCGTGAATTCTTCTCCACCTCTCTTCTCTCTTCTCAACCGAAATTTGCATTAGTGTTTCACCCAGAGGCCCAAAGAAACCCCTCAGTCCTGTTCTCAACCAGCTTTCGTCTGGTCCACCGACTCCTGCCTTAGCCCCGCCTGGTCCTTCAAATGATCTGGGGGCTGTCATACCCTCTAAACCAGTGCTACCTGCCAAGTTCACAGTAGTACTTTCACCGAGACCTCCCAAAGCGCTGCAAACGGATCGTTTCCCTTGCCACTCCGGAGAGGATCGCGAGGTGATCGAATTAATTGCGAGCGATACTGACTCGAGCAGTGAATTCCCTCCCCCGGTTGTTCGACCATCTCCCAAGAAGAAAGGACCTGCCATCACTCGCGTTGTAGACTCACCCGGACCGGGACCGAGCACACCCACCAAAGGGAAAGGCAAAGCACGAAAGCCGAGAGGGCCCGCAACACCAACTTCTCCGGCAGGCAAGAAGCTGACTGGTGCCGCCAAAGCGCGATTACTCGAGCACTACGCATCGGAATTATTTGATGACTTAAATAGTAATGTCTTTGACGGTCTCCTGGATAGCTGTGAGATTGTGTGGAGTAAGCTCCTCTCCAGCACTGCTGGCAAGGCCTTCCTAACGAAGTGGGTCACGTCAACTACCTCACAAGCGGTGCACTAACATAGCATTGTTTCTAAGACAACGAGATGAAAACGGTCGCGAAAGGTTGGATGAAGAAGGAAAGATTGTGTACAGCCTGAAGATTGAGTTGTCAAAGAAGGTCGTGGACTCGGAAGGTGGGCACGGTATTCCTCGGAGTGAGCATATAGCTAATGTCTGTTGTCCCAGAGCGTATTCGGAACACCCTGAGCCATGAAATGTGTCATCTTAGTACTTGGCTATCGGACGGTGTAGGGGTTCCCGATCACGGATCGGCCTGGAAAACATGGTACGCCTCTCAAAATGCGCTAATATCTGAATCGTCCTCACTGCTCTTGCGCAGGGCGAATAGAGTGACTCGCTACCGATCGGACATCGAGATAACGGTAAGCGCGAGCCTTGCTACGTGTGCTAGCGATGCTGATTTGGAGTTAGACGCGCCACGACTACGAGATAGCATACAAATTCTCCTGGCAATGTACCAACGGATCTTGCGGTCAGATCCATGGTCGTTTTTCCAAATCTATTGATATCAAAGTACAAGGTTGTGGCATATGTCGTTCGCGGTTGAAGCCGCTTTTTGATGCCACTCCGAAGAAAAAAACACCATGGCAAGGTATGTGTTTATTTATACGCATCAAGCGCCCCCCCCCCCCCTGGTGGTGATTACGGCCTCTCATTTGTCCCAGAATTTATGAAGGAACATATGGGATCGATTAAGCGAGAAAATCCAGGCATTTCGCAAAGTGCCGCAATGCAATTACTCGCCGAACGATGGAAACGCGCAAAGGAGGCCACTGGATCTGGGGACTTGGACGACGTCGTCGCTGGTATGGGTAGATTAGTTGTCTGACATTGCTTGGCACCGTTTTATGATAGCCCGAGGCACTGTGATTGGAAGCTGTACAATCGCCGATCGTTGGAGTCGGCGTCTGAGCGCCTAGTTTTGAGATTCGTCGTTGGAGCGGCCAATAAGCTCGTCGGTACCTTGCATTCTCAGCCTCCGATCCACCTTGCTGTGGAACAAATCATACCAGGCGCCGAAACGGAGAAGTCGAGGGAAATGGAAATACTTTCCCAGATCCGACGACTTGTTCAGACCCCGAAAGGTTTTGCGTGACTCATGACCTCAAGGCGGTTAGGTGGCCCCGAAGGGCCTGGGGAGTTTATTAACCTCGCCTTCTTCCTGCACCAAGCCAAGACTGCGCAGCCTGGTAATTATTGATCCACACACTCCACCACGCTGCTAGCATATTACGGTGTGCGGGCACAACAACACTACTAGCCCTATAATGTCTACTATTCGCATCACTCGTGAGTCTGACAGCTTGCGGAAAAACTCGGCCCGTTATTCATCTGGTACTTCCGCACAGTGCGCAAGGGTCCACGGACGACCAGCAGGACAGACGTTTACCTCGTCCTCAAAGTGGATACCAACGACCAACAGGTTCATCAGACGGTAATAAGAAACGGGGTTACTGAACCGGACTGGAACCAGCATTTTGATCTGTGGGTAACCTTTGGGGTTCTCCGCGTGACGAGTGTGGGGCTGATCTACGCTATATCGGGAACGACAGAATTGTTGGACCACTGTCCTGTATTCAGCTTGAAGCCTACGACGCGACGAAGCAGTCAACGACGGGCGGCCTCATCGGTCTGGCACAAGTGACTATCCCAGAGGATGTGGTGGTTGATTACACATTGGAGGGTATGTCGTAAAATGGGCATGCTGTATGTGTACTGACGGCAGCGGCATGTAGAACCTGACTTCCCCATCCGGCACGTCCAGCTGAACCTGCAAAGGTCCAAGAGTGACAGAACGAAGGCCGGTTTGGTGTCTCTGTACTTCTCTCCCACTTTCCCCATTGTGCCACCGCACACCGCGCCCTCTAAAGCAGTGTGTCGGCACGTTCGGATTACCGGTATGTCCTTTGTACGTGTAGTCAACATGCGGCTGACGCATTTTGGTGTCAGCAATTTGCGCGAAATACTTGCGCTCGGTGAACCGAGGCGATCATATATCCGATCCGTCAGCCGCCCTTGTGGTGAGCAGTGACGACAAGGAGCTCTTGACCACTAAGGCAGTAGAGGCTTTATCGCCCACGTGGAACGAACACGTTGAAACGTGAGTGAATTACTGCGTTTATTTAATTTCCTCACTAATCCCTCTCTCAGTGTCGTCAACCCTCAGACAACCTTTAATTTTCGGGTGTATGATACCAAAGATCAAGGAGGCTCGCAGGGTGGCCTCTTGGGTTTTACGGCTGCCAACGTGCGGGACATGGTGGATCTCACCCATGATCGTAAGTCTCTCGAACATTGTTCAAGCACTTAATCTTACCATAAGCACCAGTCAACTTTGAAATCAAGAAGTTTAGAATGAATCTCTTTCGAAACGAATCAAGCCGAACCTACGCCGGTGTCCTGGAAGTCTACCTCTCGCCCGCTCTCCAAAGCCACCCTGTTCAGGTCATGTCGACCCCCATTAATCAACCGGTGCTTGGAATTTTCGATTCTCCAGCACGAGGTACTCCGCCTGCGCTTCCACCCCGTCGGCGGCCGCCAACGACCCATTCGCTACCTGGCAAGGCTTCATGGCCCGAACTCAAGGAAGTGTGCCACAGCGACACTGCCCTTCTCCCACCTCCGCTACCTCCGCTACCTCCTCGACCAAGGTCTCAACCTAGCCCACTGGGGAACAACAATGTTATTCTACCTAACTTGACCGAAAGTCCAGGTAGTAGCGGCGAAACTCTTCCGGCCACCAACGACTCATCCAGCCGATCGCCCAGCCCCAATAACCGAAATGGACAACCACAGAAACACAACGTTCCTCCGGTTGATACCTTCCAGCCGTTGGCGCCTCCGTTGTCTCCCACTGGTCCAACATCCAGGAAGCCGTCTGCCGACGCTGTTGAGAACGACCTATCGGCGACGCTAGCAAGTTCTAGTCAAGACGCTCGTCCTCTTGGTCCACTTCCACAAGGGTGGGAAGTACGACACACCGTTTACGGCGAGGCTTATTTCGTCGATCATACGACGAAGACGACGACGTGGAACGATCCTCGATTCGCAGTGTCGGCCCAAAAGAAAAGTGAACACCGAACTAGTGGGAGTTTCACTTCGGAAGGAGCCACTACGTAAGTACATTTTCACGCCTGAAAACAATCAGACACCTCATTCGCCGTGTTCCATAGCACGTCCAAGAAACGCGAACCTTCTAGAATGGTCACGGTTAGATGGGCTGTCACTGCTATAAATGCCCTGAAAGCTGCCATGCCACCAACCATCGTGGATATAACGGCGGATGTTGAAAGCGTCGGGGAGGTCGCTGTAGCATCCGGTGGGACTTGTGATGTCTACAAGGGAGTAATGCACGACGGTCAGGTTATTGCCTTAAAACGACCACGGAGGATCGCCATGGATGAAGACCAACTTCGAGTGAGAAATGCGATGTACAATACGCAACCCCTTTACTCACGCGTCTTGTGCGGATAGCGTTTCAACAGGGAAGCCGAGACGTGGAACAAGTTGAGACACCGGGCTATTTTGCGATTCTTGGGTACTTGCCAGCGGAACGGCGAGATGTGTCTTGTGATGCCGTGGTCGGAGCTCGGGGATGCATCCTTATACGTCAAGCATCATCCATCTTTAACGTATGCAGTTCGCAAAGGTCTGGTACGCACACAATAGTCCATCTTCAACAGTAAGGTACTGACATGGTTCTGCGCAGCTGTGCGATGTGGCTGACGGTTTGGCGTACCTACACGAACACCAAGTTGTTCACGGAGACCTCAAATTGGTAAAAAACCGGACTCTTCGAGCATCTGTCCTTATATGCTGACATGATGGTGTTCGTCCTAGGCAAACGTCGTGTTGGGTTCGGACATGGAAGGCCTCATTTGCGACTTCGGGTTCTCCAAAGGCCTAGGCGTCAATACATCTGACAGGAGCTTCGGGACAGTCAGGTAAGACCGATGGCGTTACTGTGATTGGACCATTGGATTGATGTCGCTCTTTCAAAGGTGGACGGCCCCAGAGGTGCTCAACGGCAAGCATCGGACGCCCGCGAGCGATATGTTCGCCTATTCCATGTGCGTCGTGGAGGTGGGTTGCAACCATAAGCTCAGTGTTTTGTCAAAACTGACGGCGATCCCAGACTATCACAGGCATCTTTCCGTTTCCTAATACCGAGGCTCCCGGGGCGGTTATCCTGAAAATTGTGCGGGGAGAAAGACCAGACCCTTTACCAGAAACTTCTCCAGATGGACATTCATTTTCACCACTATGGGACCTAGCCCGTGACTGCTGGTGTCACGAGCCGAATGAACGGATCACAGCTCAACAGGTATTCCACCGGCTCAAGGAGGGCGGGTAGATAGTCGGAGTGCCAGCAAGTTGGTGGTGAAGGGTCACTATTCAGGAGCAAACCCCCGTTGCGATGATCTTCTTTTGTACTCAAATCGGGTCAAGTTTGTGATTAATTTTAGCTAATCGAAGCAGCAACCTTTTGACTCCGGAGAATTTCTAACCATAGAACGCTCAGCGTGAGATTCCGCGACCTAACTAGACCCGGGTGCTGTAAGGAGACCGTGTCGACGCCAGCTAGCTGCTACCACAACCACCATGGGCGATATTTCCGTGAGCGCGACGCAGAGGTATGCGGTCACAGCGGTCTGATCAATATTATCGCATTGACGGTGACTCTGCAGAATACGATCCTCGATCCGGATTACGTGTACGTTTTGATTCCAACATTGAACATTCACGCCCTCGACCACCACAATGCTGACAACGGTTTCCTGCAGTGTGGAGAGCATCTGTTCCGTCCTCGCTGTTTCATAAACCAGCCGTCGTTGCTGAACTCCAAATCAACGATGACCCCAGCCAAGCATACAGGACAGACATACATTATGGTGACGAACCGCAATGGTCCCAATATTTTGATGTGTAAGTACCGATTTGCATTTGCCACCCTTGTTCGTAACCGAATAACGCTCGAAAATTTAGTCTGGTATACCCCGAGTCAGAAGTCGCAGTTGTGTTGTATGACACTAAGAAGGCGTCTAAACCAAACAAAGGTCTAATCGGGAGCACAAAGGTCGCTGTACCCGACGTAGTCAAGCTAACCGGTGACGTAGCTCGTTGGTGGTCGTACTACGAGGCTTCCAGGCATCGATGCTCATACGACGATCGCGCACAGTGCCAGACTTTATAATCCAAGACTGGGAATATGACCTGAAGAAACCAGATAACGAATCAGGCAAAGCGGGATCGGTCAGGTTCTTCGTTTCGCCGTCGTTCCCAGCGGCACCAGTACCACCCCTTAAATCCGGCACGATCTCTCGAATGGTGCGCATATCAGGTGAGCCTTTCTAAACCTTTGTGTCAGACGAACTATAGGCATTAATGGCCAAAACTTGGTAGTCCACCGTGCAAAATACCTCCTTGCAGCCGTGAGAGATATCGTCTATCAACCCGAAGCCTATGCGGTTCTATACGTCGACGATGTACAAACCCTGACGACAAACGATGTAGAGGATCAATGGCCAAAGTGGGATAAATATGTTGACGTGTGAGGGTGGTCGCTCGAACGATCTGAAGTGGAACGTCCCCTGATATGATCCTCTTCCTTACAGGGTGTTAAAGCCACAATCGATGGTTCAAGTAGAGGTGTACGACAAGAAGCGAGCTGATAACCCGGACAAAGGATTCATTGGAAAAGGAATCGTGAAGTTCAGTGACGTAGCGAACCTGTACTCGGAATGTATGTCGGAAACCTGGTTGTCTTTCACCCTTTCTAACCCCGCATTCAAATCCAGACAACTTTGCCGTGAAGCGATACAAGATGTCAATTACTCGGGGGGTTGGAAAACTGGACGAAAATGGGGTTGTCACCCTCCTGTTCTCCCCGGCGATGAACACATCCAAACCCTCTGAAACAGCTTCTAATTCATCAGTGAAAACTAGCGTCTCCATCCCAGTTCCAGAGCATACAATCTCTGGAGATTCCGTCTCGTCATCTCCAGAAGCGCTTGTTACTCCCCAAGCGGCCCCAAAGCTGCCACCCAGAAAGGAGCCTAGTATGGGATCAATAACATCAAGTATGTCTCAGATGAGCATATCTACCAATCGTCCTGTTCTACCACCCCGCCCATTCGGTGCTTCATCAGTGGGGTCCCCGGCGTCCCGCCCAGTAATCATCGCATTTCCAACACCAATCAAAATCACCTCTCAGTCTGATTCCATCCAGTCCCCTCAGAATGATAGTTCTTTCCTCGGCCCACTACCCGATGGATGGGAAATGAAGAAGACTGTAGATGGAATCCCGTATTTTGTCGACCACAACACCAAAACCACAACTTGGGAGGACCCTAGGCCTCCTATTATGACTGAGGATCCGGTAGACGATACTCAGCGATCTGATAGTGCCAGCTCTGCTACCGTTGTTGAGGAGCCTTCTCGCGCGAACACTCTCGTGGATGACGACGATCCGACAACGTATGATACTCTTGACTCCTTACCTTTGCAAGTTGGACTAACCATTCTTTAGGGGGATAGAAAAACTGCAAAAAGTAACCCGAGGGAGCCGAATGATGTCGCTGAAATTAGCTATCCGTGCCACATCGCTTCTGAAAGCAGGTATCCCAGCTCCAACGATTGTCGACATATCGTCTGAGATTGAAGATATGGGCCAGAGGGTGGCTTATGGCGGATCTTGCGACCTCTACAAAGGGAAGATGCGAGGAGGAAGCTATATCGCGATCAAACGGCCCCGAATTATAGAGACCGACGTCGACACACTTCGGGTAGGATTATTACCGCATTTTTCCTTGCCTAGTTGTGTTGACCTCGTTTAAACCAGCGGTTCAACCGTGAAGCAGAAACGTGGAGTATGCTGAAGCACCCGAGAATTCTTCCGCTTCTTGGGACGTATCAAAATGACAATATCATTCACTTGGTGTCACCGTGGGCACCCCATGGCGATGCCTTTCACTACGTCAAGTGTCATCCAGAGTTGACTTATGCAGCAAGAAAACGCCTGGTATGCTCGACCGTACCAACGAGTAATCGAATAGATTAACTCACTCTCGTAGTTATGTGATGTGGCAGACGCCCTTGCCTACCTTCACCGAAAGAACATAGTGCACGGAGATCTTAAAATGGTATGTGTGTCCAGCTGACTTACAGACACCCTTTGGATCTGAACCTCTTCATTGCAGGTGAATGTAATACTTGGAGATAGTTTACAAGGCTTGCTTTGCGACTTCGGATTGTCCAAGGTTTTGGACAATAAAACATCCTCACTCCTAAAAGGGGCCGGAACCTACAGGTTCGGACACGACGATGCTATATAAATTGACCCTCTCTCACCGTCTTGTTTTCAATAGATGGACGTCTCCAGAGATACTTGACGAGGCCCCCAAGTCATCCGTCGGCGATATGTATGCATATTCCATGTGCATTGTTGAGGTGACCACTCCAATCTCCGTAGCAACCCTCATCCCGCTCATTCTTTTCGTCTTCTAGACTCTCACTGGTTCCGTTCCGTACGCGGATATCGAAAGTGCTCTAGCCGTCATGCGCAGAGTGATTGAGGGAGTTCGTCCTGTGCAACGACCGGAGGTCTCCCCCGACGGTGTTTCGTATGCCGAACTTTGGGAAATCGCCAGGACCTGCTGGTCTCGGTATCCCACCGATCGAATGAGGGCACAAGAGGTCGTCAACGTCCTTCAAAGAACGAACCCGGCAATGTAGGTTATTACACGAGCTCTCGCCGCATCCATCGTCGATGATGGGCCAACGGACTCAGTGTAGAACATAACATCGCTTGGCAAAATCTAGATCAGGCTGAATTTAGCTAGTGTGAAGAGTCATGTGAAGAGTCATTTAGAAGCCACGTGCGAATCCGATTGCATCGAGTATGCACCCTGCTCGTTGCCCCTAATCCGGCCTTCATGCCGTTTCTGGCCGAGTTTCTGCTTCTGCCTTTTCACCACCGCTTCCCATGGCTGAACCAGGTGTAAACACTTATGAACGGTGAGTGCATATGATGCTACGGTGTGTAGGACCCGGCTCATGCGGAATGTATATGGTTTCTTAGCGTCTTGTCGAGCATTCGTGTGACCAGTAAGTTCGATTCCTGACTACCGTGTGGGGGGCGTACCTGCTAAGCCTCTGCTTCCTGATAATCCTAGTCCGACGGGGCGCGATCTTGTTTTCTTTGAAAGAAATGTTGTACAAGCCAACATGTTATCTCAAAATGATTGTCGATCAGCAGGTTTATACTACAGAAAGTATACAGGATACTGCTGAACCCCACTGGAATGAACAATTCGATGTGTGAGTTGGACATCACCCCCTGTCCCCCCCGCGAATTCATTGATCGGTAAATAGGAACGTATACCCCAACTCAATTGTTTGCCTCGAGGTCTACGACGCGAAGAAAGCTTCCAAGCCCAATAAGGGACTTGTGGGATTTACCCAATTTTTAATTTCGGACGTCGTCGAGCTGGATGGGAAGACCATCAGTACGTTCCCGTTCAATACCCTTGAGGAGCCGATTCGACAATAACGCTTTCCTAGATCCGGACTTCGCCATCCAACAGAGGTTTTACAACCTTCAGAAAACGGCGGTCAAAGCGGATACATGGTCCGGTCAGGTCTGGTTATACATTTCCCCCGCGTTCCCGGATTGCCCGCTGGAGCAATCCGGGGCATCTGGCATCCTTCGTAGGAACGCTCGTATTACTCGTAAGTTATCGTTGCAATAGAAGCAAGAGCGGTATATAACGGCTTTGTTTCAGTTCATGCCGCAAAGTATCTCGCTTCTGGGAAGTTCGGTGACATACTCACCTATGACCCGGAGGCCTATGCTGTCGCGTCGATGGATGGACTAGAGATTTTGTCGACACGGACGGTGACGTCATCCTCGCCGATCTGGGATGAGTATGCAGAAGGGTGCGTCTCCTTACCGTTCCCAGAGCCAGTATTCAGACAAACGACCAATCTCTAGGACGATAATCCCCTCTTCAATTCTATCCATCAAGGTGTACGACAAGAAACGGGCTGAAAAGGCCGAGGCCGGACTCATCGGAACTGGCACTGTCCTCCTAAGCGATGTCGCCAACTTCCATTCACAAAGTACGTCCGGAGTGCGGTTGGGTGTGTACGTGGTTCTAATAATTACCCGACAGATAACTTTGGGATCATCAAGCAAAAGATACCACTCATACGAAGTGATGGTAAACCAGAAGGTACAGCCTCGGTCGGCGTGTTCATATCTCCCGCCATGGATAACGACATCGAGGAGCTTGAGGACGAAGACCCAGAATCCGCCAACCCGACGGAAGAGAATACCAGCTCATTAGATCGCGCGCGGTCTATAGGAAGCCAAGATGGCGAGACTCCCGGGCTGCCTGCGAACACAGAGTCTATCCTCGCAACCTCGTTGTCGGCTGTCACGACCGTCGCTGGAAAGCTAGGACGAATTGGACTAGCAGCTAGACCCAGTGTAGCGAAAATGGTTACCAACAAAACCAAAACACCTACTCCCAGTTTTGTCGCTCCTTCGCACAGCAACTCCCTAGATACCACCATCTTGACGTCATCTACAAGCTCCTCGGTCTCTCATCGCTTTTCCCTCCGCCCATCGGCTCTAAAGTCTCGCCTTTCCGATACACAGCGTAGCCCGTCAGGCACACTCCTCAGTCCACCACTGGTTTCTTCACCCGATCCGGAGAGCGCCGCTACGGACCCCATGTTACGGACCCAACAAGAACCTGACGATGGCCAGGGACCCCTTCCCCAGGGTTGGGAAATGCGAACCGCGGCGAGCGGAAGGCTCTATTTCGTTGACCATACAACAAAGATTACCACTTGGGTGGATCCCCGTCCAATCGTGACGCGGGTGCTGACGGATAACCCGAAGGACCAGCTCCAAGAAGAGCCTAAAGAAGTGGAGGCTGAAGGCGAAAACAAAGGAGAAAACGACGAAAAGGAGCAAACGATTGAGGAGGTCAAAGCCCCGTACGTATACCCTATCCGTTCTCACCAAGTCTTCGTTGTTGAGTGACATTCTATTAGCGTCAGACCCGGTCAACGAAGCTCTGCATCAAGCCGCCTCACAACCCTCAAATGGGCCGTCCGTGCCATGTCCGCCTTCAAAGGCGGGATCGCACCCCCAACGATCGTCGACATGACCGCCGAAATCGAGGACATCGGACGCCACGTCAAGGTTGGCGGGTCGTGCGACTTATACAAGGGGAAGCTGCGCGATGGGAACGTAGTGGCTATCAAGCGGCCGCGAATCATAGAATACGACGAGGATGTCCTCCGTGTAAGCAACCAACGCCCACGTCATTTCAGCTCACGAGTACGATACCGTTTTCTAGCGGTTCAATCGGGAGGCAGAAACGTGGAACATGCTGAGACACCCAAAGATATTGCCTCTTCTTGGGACGTACCAGGTGGACAACATTATACACCTCGTAGCGCCGTGGGCGCCAAATGGTGATGCGTTGGAGTACGTCAAAAAGAACCCCAAAATGACGTTGGCGGAGCGGAAACGCTTGGTACGCCCCCGCCTTTGGCACCAACGTAATGCATACTCATCACGCCTTGTACTCCAGGTGACAGACATTGTAGAAGCGCTCGTATATCTCCATCGAAAGGGAATCGTCCACGGCGACCTGAAGCTTGTGAGTTATTTCTGATTCCACGGGCAGCGCCTTTATTGTGCTGATACCCGACCAGGTCAACGTCATCCTGGGCAGCGATTTCAGAGGCCTCCTTTGCGACTTTGGCTTATCAAAAACGCTCAATGCCACCACGTCAGAGATGCAGAAAGGCGCGGGAACGTATAGGTAAACCGCCCTTGCCCCCGTCGTTGCACGCTCTCACGTAGAGTGCTATTAGATGGACAGCCCCAGAGATCCTCGAAAACGACCCAAAGACACCCGCGGGCGACATGTATGCATTCGCCATGTGCATTGTCGAGGTTTGTTTCCGCTGCTTGCACCCGTCGCCACGCGCTGACCCTGGAAACACCAGGCCGTTACGGGGCACATTCCCTTTGACGACATCCTCACTGCACCTGGGGTGCTCAGAAAAGTGATATCCGGAGAACGGCCCCCCAAAGTCCCAAAGACGTCTCCCGATGGCCAATCGTACGACCCGCTCTGGTCGATCGCCGAGGGATGCTGGAAAAAACTCGCCGAGGAACGACTGACTTCCTTGCAAGTGTTACATCGTTTGGAGTTGATCGACGGGTAGGGTATCCAAAAATCTCTATACAACTGTCCAATAAAACGTTGTGGTGTGCTCGTCGGTGAGGCCTCGTGTGAGGATCTACACGGGACACATGACACTATGCCAAGTCCATCTCGGACAAGTCTCCAGCAGTGGAGTTGCCAGCGAAAGAGATACCCGTACCACTAGGATCACCAACCGCTCCCCGTCTAGAGGAACTGCCGGCCTCGTTGGCCGTCTGGCGGTCCGTCACCACACGACGCCACAAGTCCTCCCCACCTGGTAAACCCAGAACCCCTAGATCACCCGAGGGCATCTCGGCGTTGACCTCAAGTGCGAGGTTTAGCAGGTCGATGGTATTGGTTTCCAGTGGGTCAATGGCAAGCGACTGGGGATCACAGCAAGTGAGCATCGGTTCTCGGTACAAGCAACGGCAATACAGCGCACCTCATGATAGAACCGGATAGCTTCATCGTAGTCCCCCATGATATGGCTGATGATCCCGAGGCATGCATAGCCCTGGGCATGACGAGGGTTGAGCGTAATGACCCGGTTGTAAGCGCGCTTAGCTTCGTCGAACCGTCTAGAACACCGTCAGAACTCAAGCCGAGCTGTCAAGAAACGAGGCTCACCCCAGCTTTCGGTACGCCTGACCAAGGTTGAGGTATGTGGTCGCCCAAATAGCGTCTGGGCCGTGGACATGCGCTGCCAGGTCAATGGCGCGTTCGAGATGGTTTGCTGCTTCCTGGTACCTGCGTTCAGAGGTTCGGAATAAGATTTCCTGTTTTATCCGTTGGCCTTGCCCGCACCTCTTTTCATGGAAAGCGAGCACACCCCGCTCGTTGTGTAGAAGTGGATCGCTATCGCATATTGAATATGCCATATCGAAATACTCCCCGGCAAGAGCCAGGTTATTGATCTGCAGATATTCCATTCCTAAAAATAGCGCGGGCAGGTGCATACTGCTAAAGAGTCAGGAGGCGAATCACAGGGAAAGCCAAGTCACTTACCCCGGGAACAACCGAGCGGCAGTGGAATAAGCAACAATAGCATGATCGTGTTCGCCTTCGTACGAATACGAATGTGCAAAACCAATCCAGGCCGGACCAAACCGCGGATCCATCAAGTTGGCCTTACTGTCCACAAACGACTCAGCTTCAAACCCTTAACTCAACTCATTTGCTTACCTGAAGAACTTTCTTGCATCCAGGAACTTCCTGGTTAGCAAATAGTAAACGCCAACAGCGTACCAGCTGACAGGAGAATCCGGTTCCTTGTCAACAAGTTCATGCGCAAGGAGGAATAGCCGGGGGTGGAGATGTCGTAGGTTGTTCATGCAGGCGATATGGGTTGGCAATGATCCCGGGTGGATACCAACAAGCTCCTGTATTCTTTCAACCTTATCAGAAATCAGTTCAGGTGATTAGGCTTGCGCAGATACCTTGATGTGACTGTAAACGCGTCTTGCCAACGGTATTGGGCATATAGCGCTTCCGCAATCGACAGTAGAAAGTCTGGATTATCGTTCATGCCATACTCTTCTACTAGTCGCTGACGTGCTAGAGCCATCTCGGCGATGTGTTTTTCCTAATTGAAGACCACGCCACGGTGAGGACAATTGCTCGAGTTCGCAAGCGTTGCCTCACCTTCTTGAGACGTATCGTATATACCAGCCGTACAAAATCAGCGTC
>WSTW01000527.1:0-13904 GCA_019632305.1 Tulasnella sp. 403
CGACACGTCGTCTTATTGTCTGAAGGCCTTGAACTGGTCGTGAGGATGGACGACTTGCCGGTCATTTCTGGGAGGAAGCGCTTGCTTTCTGAGAACGACGACAATGTCCTGACGCCTAAGAAATCCCGTGCTGCTCAGCTGTATGTCTTCGTCCTTCTTTCGAAAAGTCACTATGTCTAACTTTTTGGTACTTCTAGGCCTATCACTCCGAACAGCTCCCGCACGACGAGAACGACGCGTCTTCCCTCTCAACTGCAAGCCCTCCTCTCTGCGTATATCACGCTCGAGGACGCCTTGATTCCCGCTCTGGCTAGCGGCGGTGTGGCTGCGCCAACACCTGACAAGGACGACCCCCAGAGGATGAACATTATGAACGTGCTAAATCACACCAACGTTCCGGGCGTGTCGCTGGATAACCTTAAACGGCTGGTCTACCTCCTTGAATGGGATGCAGAGAAAGGTGTCTCGTCTACCAAAGCTCAGTTGTCATTCGTTGAGCCAGACGATCCGTTGGGCGTCCCGTCCACCCCGAGGAAACCAAGCAAACAGTGGACACGCGGCGGGAATGGTATTGTCGTGTCTGCCACCACACAGCTTAACCGAACGACTGGGCGGAGGTCAGCGGTGTATGGAATTGGCATCCAAATCCAAACGGAGGAAACACCCAAAGGCAAAGGGAGGGCCGGAATGCACACCGTAACGCGATGGTTAGAAGATGGCGAAACCCGAAAGCAAATGGTCGAGGACAAGATTTACCAATGGGTAGAGGTATGTGGTAATCCGCGGATTCGGTTGAATTACATCGAGCTGAAGACAATGGCCAGGTTCATAGGAAGGCAGCCCGCGACTCGGCACGAGTTCAAAGATCTCGCGCCTCCTCCCCTACTCCCGTCCAAATTCCATCTGTCCCAGCAGCTGATCTTCCACCGTTAGCAACACCGGCGTCCTCTGCGCCGCCCGCCTCTGCGTCTCCAGTCAAGCGCCTTTTCCAAACACCCGTGAAAACGCCAACCAGAAAATCCACTATTCCGTTCCCTACGCCTGAACCAACCCCCATGTCTGCCGGTTCTGATGTATTCGACTCAGTTCCCTCTACCCCTGTGAAGACGAATACGCCTGTCACGACGTCTTCTACTGCAAGACGAGACGCGCTAAGAGAGAGGATTAGGCAACGTTCCCTTCAGAACGGAGGGACGCCCACCAGGAATCGAGTCTCTATAACGGTCGGAACGAATAGTGACGGAAGCGCAAAAACGAAGGTCGTCGGTCACGAGGAGATGAGAAGACGGTGCGTGTTGGGAAGATTGGAGTGGGTCGCCGAATGCGTTGCCTCGTGAGTTTCTTATTCGACTGTTTTTGGCACCACGAAGCTCACTGGCATCGCTCTAGGCTATTTTCCAACCAAACGACGGGCGCTGGTGCTTTATCCACTCCCAGGCGGAGGATAATGCGGATGGACGAGGTCGTTCGTGTCGTTGTCAAAAGTGCTAAATCGCCGCTCTCTGATGGTGTGTCCCCCAATAACCATTATTTGCTGTGATTGACTTATTCATGTTTGGGTCATGGTGTAGCCGAAGCTTCCGAATCTCTTGATATGCTGGTATCGTTGTGTCCAGCGTTCCTGACATCGCGCGTTATCGACCGAGATACCTGGTTAGAGATGCCTGCGGCCATCGCGCCAGTGCCCTCGCCTGTCAAAGTGCCTGTGACACCCTCAACGCCGCGGAAGACCCGATTCAACCCGCCGACCTCACCCTCACCCTCCTCTCGCATCGTTCCTACCTCTCCTGGTCGTCGGTTCGTTGGCTCACCAGGAAGTGGCCTTACAAAGGAAGAGATTGAGGAAGAACTGCTCAACCGAAAGCCTGGTGAGGGTGGTAGCCCTAAAAAGGTGCGAGCACCTGTTGTTGGTGTAAATGGCCAGGAAGTCATGACGTTAAGGGAGGTCCGAGAACGAATTCGAAAGGAGCTGGAGTCTACTTGATCTGTTGATTTTCTTGTTATTTTGTGGAGATTTTGTGCTACTTAATTAGGGTTAATTTAGTTTGTTTCGTGTACCACGTCATGTCCTTTGATGAGCTGTTGTGTCGCTTCATCCCTCAATACGATGTCGAGGTTTATGGTACGAGACTGCACGTTATGAGATGGAAGATGAAAGAAAGGCGCTGTATTTGACGAAATGGTGGAAGGATCTGTCTATGCTGAGCCTCTTGGGGTGACTTTTGGCTCCCAAGGCTTAATCTTCGGGGCCACAGTATTGTATGTACGGAATGCTCCTCGCGTACCCGTGAGGTTTTGAACCCAGGGCTACCGCGAAGAAGACGCATCAGGCCCAACAGTTAATTACTGAGAAGGGCCACACTCACAGTTTGCCAAGAAGGCTTGAAGCCTTTCATGATGGGGTCCTCCGTTGGCGGGTCTTTGCGGATATGTGAGATCCAAGCATGCCATTCAGGTGGAACTTGCGATGCGTTGTACTCGTGCTGCGAGAGTGACCAATGGCGAACAGTGGATTGGAAAGGCATCGAGAATCCAGTCAGGAATGTTCGGGTCGAGATGATGACCAAGCTGGACGGACCTCTGCGTAGTCTACCCATCGGTGACGACCTGTAAGGAGTCTTAGGTGTCAGTCCGGCTCGTCCCGGCCGTTTGGTTTGGCGACTGACCAGGAATTTCCTCCTCCGCGTTGTAGTTCTCAAAGTAGCGATTTCCAAATCTTGGTGTCCATAGTAACGTGAGTAATGGGCCCGGGATATTGGATTGTAGAGGTCGCGAGAGCTACGTCGGGGACCCCAAAGGCACTCACTGGTCCATGCCCACGAACCGCCCACTCTTCGCATCGCCAATATATTGCATCTGGCGCCACCATTCACGGAAGCCGACACGTTGGAAGGAGCGTATGGTTCGCCATAAAGATACCATTCTTGTCTACGGTGTTTCTATCGTAGGTCGGGTGAGAATGGAATTGTCTGCCAGGCACACCACGGTGAACACGGCAACTTTACCACCAACTCTTCCCGTTGCCCGTCGATCCGTCCCCCATCCGACTCCGACTCCACTGCAACGACCAGTTGCATTCTACATCCGGCATTCGGATTGAGCTATCGGCCTCCCGTGTTTGTATCCGTTACTTGTATTTGTACCGACGCGTTTGCCTGATGCCTGGTATACGCTTGTCTTCTCTGTCCCCTTTCGGAGTGACCGCTAACCCCAACGTACCTCGAGTCATCATCACCACGTATCCCTTTCCTTACGTCAGCATACCGTATTACGTCGTATTGATCCCGTCGTGAGCTTTCCATTTTCTTACACTTCTCCACCAAACCATCTAGTCCGTCGTGGTGCCAGTATGAAACTGGCATCGGAGGCTGTCATACGCAACGCCATCGACCTCATATTGGAGGATATTGCCGTTCAAAATCCAGGCTTTGGGGGCATTTTCTCAAACGAACGGTGAGTTTTCTGCATCGCATGCGTTGTTACCGTAACCAAAGCGCTGTGTTGCCACAGACTGCCTTTGGACGCAAGTCTAGGCAAACTTGACCTCCAGGTGGATCTACTCTTTCAAACCATTTCCACCGTAGTGGCCCAATTTCGGTCCCGGATTGCCCAAGGCATAAAACAGCGCAACCGTTTATCCTTGATCCACCGCCTCCCAATCGAAGTCCTCATCGAGATATTCGGTCACACCGCATGGAGACATAATGCCGACCATTGCTATTATCGGCAGTTGGCTCGCTTATCTCGCGTTTGCACGTTCTGGGCGGCCATTATTCGTCAAACGCCAACGCTCTGGACAACCATCCATGAGCACAATGCGTTACATCTTGTCGAGACTATAATCGCCAGATCTAGGAACTGTCCTCTCCTTGTCTATGCAAGTGGACGTGGATGCCGGTGTCTCCCAGCTCTCCCTATAAAATCTCTCCTCAGGCTACTGCACCCCCAAATTCATAGGTTGAAAGTCGCCGAATTCGTTGTTGACCCGCGAGATGACATGTACCTGCAAAAGTATCTCACAAACGTTTCCGCTCCCCAGTTGAAGAAACTGCACGTGTCATTTCTTCAGCTATACGGTGTGGAAGGCACCCATTGCATTGATCTATTCTACAAAGGTGCGGACCACCTTGACGAGCTAGAATTAGCGGGGGTGGCTGTATCATGGACATCCGCATTGTTGTTTCACCTCCGAATTCTCCGTCTCCAGAATCTCAATTGCGGAGCAGCCCTGACAATCGGAGGTGTCCTCGATATAGCCGGACAATGCCCCAACTTGACCACGCTCTGGATTCGAAATTGCTATGTATACGACGCCTCCGACCCCCCTGATCATCTCGAGCTCACTCACCTACGTGACTTGGACATCGGCGACATCACTCCTCACACCTCCGCTTATTCGATTCTTTCCAGAATTTCTTCACCCAAGCTCGATCTCTTCAGCTTTGTCTCCCGCCCACCGTTCGGGGTCCAGGAATCACTCACCACCAAAAACCTCGAGAACTTGTTACACCTCGTACCCTCCTTCGTGCACCTGGTCACCTCGGCCACAAGCATCGCATTATGTATCAATGGTGATGGCTGTCGATTAAACACGCCATTAGGCGACCGTCCTCTTAACCTGACAATCTACGATGGTAAAGCTTTCCCACGGGCCGTGCTTGATTGGGTCACGGCATACCTTGGTGATGCAATGAGGGATGTGGAAACCAGAATAGACATATTCAAACTCTCTCTATCCGAACGAGACCTTGCTGCTCTTGGCAGGATCCCTCTCCTGACTGCGCTCCACCTCATCGGGGACAGCAACCAAACGTTGTCGCTCATTCGTTTTCTCTCCACCACCACTTTCGTCAGCGGTTGGGAGTGCTGGTCTCTCCCCCATCTGGCCGAACTAGAAATTACGATTATCGGACACAGTCACGGTTCCCATCACATCCTCCATATGGTGCAAAGTCGCTATGGTCACACTCTCGAGTCTGAGGAGGCGAGATCGACAGCTTGGCTTCCATCTCCCTTCACGACTTTAGCCGTCCACGAAAAGGAATGTAGTATGGATCCTCGTATGTACCGCCGGATCAGTGATATTGTGGGCAAGCATGGGTTGCACTGGTTTGTAGGCGATGACGACTACCTCGACTCATTGTATTAGTCGCTATTCTCTGTTTACCTATGGTCATTGTGTCACCATTTCACAGAACCGATGTTAACCAACAGCGTTTTGGGGAGTGCGCGGCGTACGCGGAGGACGTTTTCGGCGCTAACGGCACGAGGTCACTGCTGTATGTCCGTCCTGCGTACAATCACCTTTGGCCCTTGCAATTAACACCTACAGCCCATATCAGGATGTCCAGTCTCGACAAGGGTGTGTTGCTTGATTTACCACAACCACACCGGTTTGGCATCCCACTAGACTCAAACGACAAAGATCCAGTCCGCCTCACCTCCTCACAGACGATGGACAAATTCGCCCCTGAAGATGGTGTTGCACCTCTACACAGTAAAAGGCCCTTTGGACTTATCCCCGTCGAAATCTTCCAAAGGATCATTCACTTCGCGTTAGGCGACCCCACATACCCTATAAAGAGCCGCATCGACCAACTTGGTCTTGTATGCCAGAGCTGGAAGAAAGGCATCTCGACTGGTGGTCCTTATTGGATTCAAATCGACTACGCGGCGGGCGAATCTTCGTGGACGGTTGATCTCCAAAAGTCACGCTGCTTGTGGGTGGCGTTCAGTTACAACCAGGACGCGGAAGGCGATGACAGCATGGGGCCGTTCCTTCGGCTCATTCTTGACAACATGGGTCGTTGCTGCCTCCTAGAGTTGACGTTCGTGGAAGGATCGACGAGATCCGATGCGATGAAGGAGCTCATCGATCTTATCATCCAGCATCCCGCACCGGTTCTACAAGCCTTTCACATCGTACTCCCTCAACAATATCCCTCAAGGGTAGCATATCTAACCGACGCAAACGAACGGAAGCTAGAGGTTGACCTCAGATTCCTTCCGCATTGCTCAGGAATGGTACAGCGCGTGACGTCGCTGAACGTTACGCAGAGCTCCTTGGGAGGGTCTATCCCCATGGATAGCCTCTTTGAAATTACCCAGAACTCCCCGTGTCTCACAGATCTGGCAGTCACCAACCTCCCAATGACGACTTGGTCGGCGGACAAGCCGTCCACTCCGCTTGTTCTCTCCAATCTCGACTCGATTTCTCTCCGCGGTCTCCCTCTCGACTTCATCAGCTGTGTTCTCTCGTCACTTGTGGCACCCCGCTGCACTTACCTCTTCGTCGAGTGCGAGATGGGAGGCTTAACGATCGACGCATTGCTTGATCCGGCATGCCGTTCGGTGAATCAGCTCTTCGAATCCCTTGCAGGCGGCCGAAGCATGTATATAACGGCGAAGCGTAACAACATACACTTTTCCTCCGGATCCCACAGTGGCAACGGGTCCTTCGCGTTGGTCTTGGGTAATACCCGCAATAGACGGGGAGCCCTCACGCGTTGTTTTTCTTTCCATCAACCGTCCACTTTACAAAACGTCAAGACACTGGCATTGTCTGTAGAAAGCAGGTCGTTGGACGTACTCTCCCTACTAGAAGATGCTCTTCCCTCCGTAGAAACACTGAGACTCTTGTCGATCTCGGAGAACGGCTGGGAAGAAGTCGCCGACTACCTTTCTCGACGGGACGGACCACAGTGCTGGCCCCTCCTCGACCACCTGGTAGTCTTCGCCAGTCATCCTCCATATTGGAGGCTCACGCTCCACCACTTCTTCTATTTCCTCCATAAACGACTCGGAATCCGCGGACCCGACCAAGAACCAAAACGCAAGTTTGGGCAGCTGTTTGTGAGGGGACTATTTGACACATCGCTTTACAAGCCTGGAGTATGGAAAGAACTCGAGGCTCTGGTGGATGATTTGAACATATCTCAGGAATTACCCTACGCGATGTACGGCTCCGAGGCTGCTGGGTGAAGGACCGGTTGAATAAAATCAAGTTGTTATACTTAGAAGCAAGCCGGCTACCCACCGAAACAGATCTATTAAACTGATACGCCGTCTCCTGGAGCAAACGCACACTACTCGGGAAGATACCGGCCAGAGGGAGCTCCAAGTCACGCATACAATGCCTTATCCCTTTTCGCACCGTTTGACTACTGAATCCAATCTCCGCGAGCTTTCGGTTGGGCCAACAGCTAGACACTCCGTAAACGTTTATGAAGGCTTCATTAGAGTGAGAAACAAATGATATCATAGGTGTCGTGTCTATAACGTTACAGATACAAAAAAAGGCGTAACACTCTAAATACATTCCAGCAGTATCGGCAACATCGTCAAGATGCTCGCCCCAACAAGTGATCCTATAACTCGTACATCCACTGCCCTTACTGCAGCACTCTTAGACCCCGAATTCACCCACGCCTTCCAGTTGTTGTTCATCTGCAGGACAAAGCACTGGCCTTCCGGACTCTGCTTCCCCTGCTCGTGGAAGGACATTGGGTCCACGACAGGCTGGAGCCATCCGTTCGCGTCGAAATGGACCCCTCCGTTGTTCGCGTACAGTGCATTACGTGCCCGCTCGGCCGCCGAGATGATGTTGCCATATTTCGACGGCGAGGAGAGCGTGACAAAGCGATATACGGTGGCGGCGAACATGGCCGTAGATGCGGCGTCGTTGAACGTCGTTGTGTCGTCCAGGTAGTTGGTGAATATCCCCGAGTTCGGTAGCCGACTTGCCATGGCGCTATGGAGCTCTGAGATCCAGTCTTGCAAGTCCCCCTGTTCATCTTCAAACTGCTTTGAAAATGGCGAGTTCTGGATTGTAGCTAGCACGCGAAGCATGCCACCCAACGCCCAGCCGTTTCCAGTCGCCCAAATTCCGGTATCGTTGAATGGAGCCATGTCTGGTGTTCCACTTGGCGATGGAGAGTTGGGAGCGGGTGGGGCTGTTGTGATATGCCTCCAGAGGCTTGTGCTGGGGTCACGAAGATATTTCCGGTAGAGCGATATTTGGTTATATGATTCGTAAATAATCGAGGTATTGGACGTGAATACCCCATACAGGGCCTGAAGCAATCGAACAGCGGTCAATACAAGGGATGTGAAGAAGGGATTCACACCAACTCACCAGGAATGGAGGGACCATATACACAAAGTCGTTCCATAGTTGTACATATTCGGTTCTGTGGCTAATGGCACCGTCAATGCTTCTAGGTGTGTTGTTGAAGAGCGCGTTGAGCTGGTCGGTGGCCGCCGGTGCCCAATTGGCACCCGGAGCATTCGTACGGTTGCCGAGAAGAACAGCAACTCCAATGCTAGCCGGGTCACCCGCAGAACCATCGGGCATCAGCTGTTGGTTCGATCGCGAGTTCACAGCTTGGCGGCCTATAGATATTGCGGGCTCCAACGTTTGGACTGACGGCGGTGTCGGAGTGAGATAACTCGATGAGAACACGCTCATTGACGGAAAGTCAAGCTCGATAAGCGTTTCTGCCCATGTTCCAACCTCCCAGCTGTCCGGCAGGACGGAATCAGAGCTGACTCGGGAACGGCATAGCATCCGGGCTCACCTCTTCGTCGAACTCTGGTTTGCCCTATCTCGTATAAGCCCCAGGAGATTGGGGCCCAGAGCCTGGTCGTTATTGGCGTACGCCGCACTGGTGAGGATTGCGAGGACGGCTAGCTTCATGGTGTGGCAGCAGGTTCGTATATGTAATTACGGTCTAGATTGGACGGTATTTGTACAGTGGCCTGACCGAGTCGAGTAGCGACGGTGTGGGGGAGAGGAGGGGAGGCGTCGTTGTAGGAGCTTAGTCGCCATCCCGATTATGTATGCGGGGCGGGCAAGAACAATAGTTGCAATCTAAACCAGGCACACCGCTGCGTCATCTACGGGGAGCTCATTTCTATATATTAAGTAATCCCGTTGGAGCTGCAAATAAGACCATCGACTTGTGTGCACGTCGCCTGCGTCGCCAATCTCGAATACAACAACCGTGGTATTTGCGCAGCAGCCGGGTAACCGTCTGGGCAGGACTTGGCGAGACACACGTTTCGCCGCGGAATTCCTACGCTACACAAGCCAGCCGCGATAATCCGCCTTACGTGGTCCACCAGCAGGACCGATGAGCTCGGGCCATTGCACAACGAACCTGCAGGGTTCCAAGAGCCGTGAGTCATGCGACAACGAAAATAATCAGCCGGCTCGCCTGTCTACAAAGTATTTCAGGAGCTTCCCGGACAAAGACAGGCGTTTGACCCGTGCAAAGGACTCGACATATATCAGCCTTGGGGACGGAAACCCAAGAAACTGCAAGCAAGTCTCAGGCGATTCCAAGCCTTCGAGATGGAACAAGCTCACCCTGCTGAGCCAGACGCTAAGTGCAACAGCGACACACGTCCCAGGGCCATTCAACAACACGATATCCGCGAACGCTTCCATTCTTGTCGCAGGCTGAAGCGCCACATGCCACAGTGCCAATAAAAGCGAATAGACAAATGTTGGCGGCGTGGTGAGGAGGCTTTGGTGGACACGCCGAGCACGAGGCAGAGTAATTACTCTGAACCCCCCTTGGCCACCCCATTTCGTTCGTTCTAATTCTTCAGCCTTTGTTCGGCTGAGAATGTCCCCCGAAGATAACAAGTATTTTCGGACGTTGAATGTGTCAGCTTCGAGAGTGGAAAGAAGCGCCAATGCTTCTGTGGTGTGACCGCCTATACGCGCAAGGTCATTTACAGCTCGAATGTATGCTAAATTAGGTTGTGAAGCTCACCTGAACCTAGGAACACAGCAATCGTGTAGCCCTGTTTGGTTGCTCGTTTCTTTGCGGGTACTTGCCGTCTACCTGGTCGGATGGTATAAATGCGTATCACAATAGTCAGCAGGAGCACAGCGAGAATGCTCAAGAGCATTGGGTCTTATGCCAGTCATGGGCTGTGTGCGAACGTCGTATCAGCTGCTTTGTCATCACCTCCGTGTGAACGCAAGGGTGGACTTGGGCCGCAATACTTTCTAAGAAAACAACGACATCACCAGCCCCACACCACTTCATGGACCAGATGGCCGCTCTAAAGCTTACGCTCAAGGCTTCCTACGACTTGGATACCAAACTCGTCCTTATCTTGCGAGCTTGTCCTGCCCGCCTGCCCAAAGGCCAAAGCACCTGATACATACCACAACCCTCCGCATGATCCTCGCGCTGGGTCATTTTACACATCTATTACTCCCCGGACTTGCTGGAATCACCCGATAACACGTTCATTCTGGACAACGGTGCTTGTCCTAATGCGTGGTTTACGTCCGGCACTCCTGAAGGATTATCTAATTTCCGGGTTTCGCCGATATGTCCGCTGAGACGAAACAACCAGCGAAGCTTGCGCAACACGCCATGCAGTGACAAGGCAGGCCTTTTCAACGTGCCCATCGTTAAAAGATTACTTCTCGGGCCGTGCTACCATTTCTCGTACTGGTAATGTCCATTTCACCGTGATCTTCCCACCTCTTCGTCTGACGCACCACTTCTTCTCAAGCTCCTACACCCTCCCTAACCGCTTGATTTTTCCTTGATCTCGAGCGGACCTTTTTCCGGATCTTCAAGTGCGAAGTGTTGGAGGGATTCTCGCGCACTATTGGTACATAAATGTTTCAAAGGGAGCCCAATCCAATACCTCGCCCACCAGCCGATCTAGTTGGTCCTTTCCTACACGGGAGAAGCCTTTCCGAAGGCGTCCAAGACCGGTATTATACCTATCCTGGAAATCGCACGCGACGTACCAGCAGCGAGCCATACGTTCCGCCAGAGCCGCTCTACAATCAACCGCAATCACAAACCCTTGGCCGAACTCGTCCCCGTCCCCAGGGTCACGAACACCCACCGCCGCCGGTACCAATATGGGAACCTCCCCCTCAACAACCTACCGTGCCATTTGTCCCACCGCCATCATCCTATCGCTCAAAGCACCACGACCGAGAACCTACAGTCATCGAAATTCCGCCCGAAAATGCCGGTCCTCGCGTCTCCGTTCATCTCGTCCAACCGCCACTGCCCGCTGACCGACCCTTCCTCTACGAGCCCGCGCCTCCTCCACCACTTGCACCACCACCGTACGGTAACCCTTACAACGAATACAACAATCGCACATTCAACGAAACCCCGGCGCCAAGATCCGAATCCCGAAGAGGAGGCAGTAGTGTTGGACATGGTTCTAGGATCCATAATCGCTCTGCTTCCGCGGCCTCCAGGGCCGTAGATCGTACACCACTCGCAGGTGTGCCCTACATGTCGTTACAAGAGGATTTTTCAAGCTCGAGTAGCAGCAGTAGCAGCAGCGACGACCACCCAGTCGTGCCGATACAACCAACCGTCCGCGGGATACCCCCAACTGTCCAGATACCTCCAACTGGCCCAACCCCCCTTCGCCCCGTGGTAGTACAGACACCCGTACGAGTCACCCCCGGACAACCTATTTTTGTACCTCGTGCACCTCCAGTGTCCTTCCCGCCGGGCTCGCAGCAACCGCCTCCGCCTTTTGTCCAGTCACCACAACATCGACAAGAAAGTAATCAGAGTGCACCTTCACAGCCATACACCGAGTACAGCGCAAAGCAGCTCTTGTCTGGTAATGGTCATGGGCATGGCCGTAGAGTATCCTTTTATGACGGCCGCCGTCCCGATCTCCTCAGCAGCACGAGCGGGAGCGAGTCGGCATCTGTCATCGCGCCTCTCCGCCTGCCTTCGGAACATCTCTTCCTCTCATTCCCTACTCCACAAACCATGAAGATATCGAACATCAGGCCATTCAATGCTGGGTCTGGCGCTGGGATGCTCACCGGCGAGGCTATGATACGAACCATCAGAGAACGGGTCACGCCGTCGTGGAGTCCTGGTATCACGTTTGAGAGGGAGGGCAGTGGTGAATATGTAATTAGGTTTGCTGGGTTGGGAGAAGGCAACCAGAGGTTGACGTCCCATGGCCTATCAAACAGCGAGAAGAAGAAGTGGGGCGTGTGGACGGGAAGGGGTGCTGCTTGTACAACGTACGTCTTTTCTCGTTCTGTGTTATCCAGCGCTGACCTCATCTACTGTGTTCGTGTGATGCTCGGCATGTAGCGCGATTCGCATATTGGCAGCTACTTTTAATGTACTGGCCGAGTATGGCCACTCGTACAATGCGTCCATACAGTCCGTTCCGCACCAATACGTGTTCGCTTCGTCGCCTATCCCTCCCGCAGCCGTCACCCTCCACTTCCTCGCCATGCAGATCCTCGTCACTCCCCTCAAACCAAAGAAAATCACCCAGCACTTGCGCATCGAAGCGCGAAAGCCGCGGCGTGTCGTAGACAAGGCCACCGGACAACCGCTCGTCGTCCCCGGATGGACAGTCAAAGACCCCCTCTCTGACAAGCCCACAACGCTGAAAACCACCACCATCAAGCTCGATGTATCGCACGTCGAGATTCGGTGTGTCGATTTCCCCGTGCCGGTACTCAAGAGCGTCTTGGCCGCTCTCCGCGGTGTCACTGTCGCGCTTGACAGCAGCATGCGACGTGAGGACTCTCCCGATCCCTCGAAAAAGGGAAAACCCGTCCCCGAATTCGGCGTCGTGCACGAAAGCTGGGACTCCACCTCCGTATACATCCTCAATGCCGTCTTGAACCGCGGAACAGGCCGCAGGAGCCTGGGTAAAGACGACCTACGACCCGCCGCTGCGACCTCCATACCCAAATCCCGTAAGCACACCGTCCAACCCCTCACACACCTTTGCTCATACTGATTTAAAGCTTACAACGGCTCGCAACGCCACTCGCACCAACTCCCGCAAGAGGTCCTCCCGAGCGACATCGACACCCTCCCGTTCGTCACCGCCGAGATCCTCAAGGCGATGGAAGCAGAGGGCTTCGAGCTCGAAGCGTCCATCCCCCTCCCACCACACGTACCCCTCGTCGACCCCACCGCCCCGATCAACCCTTCGCGGCGCAACTCTGAGAAATCCCAAGGCTTCTCGTGGAGCTCGCTCATGTCCGCGCTCAGAGGCGAGGCGCCCAAGGACAGCGGGTACGGTCGTGAAGTGTGGGTGTTTAGGAGCTTCCCGAGGACGTGAAACCCCACCGTGGTTCTTGTGTCGGTTTTCTTCCCCGTTGCGATACGCGGTTTCGCGGATCAACATATTCCCACTGCCTTTCTCAGGCGGATGAACAAGATACCCCCTCCGATCCTCACGGTCGAGGCTGACGTTCCCCTGAGAATCCCGGTGGACGCACGTTGCGTTTTGGTGCGGACCTTCCTGTTTGCTTCGTCGAGACGGGCAGTGCGGCGAAGTGTCTGTACATACGTCGAACGCCCACCCCAGGTACTTGGGACAGAACGTCGCCTTGCGGGACTCCTCTCTCTTTCGTTCCCAGACCTCTCCTTCCAAGAACTCATGAATATAGACGATCCATGTAAGCTTTGTACGCTTGGTTTTTGTACGCTTGATTTCCACCCTCAGACCCTCCTCCGTTCTCAACTTATCTTTGTATCTAATTACGTTTTGTTACATCGGGCTTGATGGGTAATGTACTGTCCACTGCGCGATAGACGGAGGGTCGTGGCTAAAACAACATCAACCATTCGACGGTCAGCGTTGGGTGGGTGTTCAAACAACGAATGGTCCGTCGGGGGCAATGGGATCGGTCTTCTAGGTCGATTATTCAAAGATGCGAAATAAATAGAAGGGTACAAGAGAAACTACACTTCATCCACATCGTCCTCGTCTTCATCCAGCAGCACAGGCGGGAACCAATCAAACTCCGTATCGTCGTCCGGGTCATCGTCGGCCCATGCGTCGTCTTCGTCCCCCGTTCCAGGAGCAGCAAGGGTGGGCAACACCCGACCTTTGACGAGGCGCTGTTCGGGAGG
>WSTW01000529.1:0-13819 GCA_019632305.1 Tulasnella sp. 403
TTGGAAGAAGACCTTTGTAGGATCACCGGTTTCCATGCTTGCTCCCTTCAACCCAACTCTGGCGCCTCTGGAGAATACGCCGGGCTCTCCGTTATTCGGGCTTACCACGAATCCCGAGGACAAAGCCAACGGGATATTTGCCTGATACCTCTTAGCGCCCATGGTACCAACCCCGCTGTACGTATTGAAGTCGTTACAGGAGGCTATCAAATTGACACATGGCCAACGTAGTCCGCCGTTATGGCTGGCTTCAAGGTTGTCCCAGTCAAGGCGCTCGCTGACGGGAGTCTCGACCTCGATGATCTTGCCGCGAAGGCCGAGAAGTACAAGGATACTCTTGCAGCATTTATGGTGAGTCCCCTGGCTATTCATATCTAACAGAATGCTGAGTGGACATGTAGATCACATACCCATCGACCTTTGGTGTCTTCGAGGATGGTGTCCAGAAAGTTCGTGACCGATATCCCCGACCCCGAGTCGTTATTGACTGTTGATTAGGCGTGCAAGATCATTCATGACAACGGAGGCCAGGTTTACTTGGATGGTGCGTTGCTTTTTCTATTAGCGAAGGCCCTTTTGTGACCCAATTCATTTGTCAACATAGGTGCCAACCTGAACGCTCAGATTGGACTGACGAACCCCTATATCTGTGGAGGCGATGTTTGCCATCTCAACTTACACAAGACGTTCTCGATGTATGTAGAGCCTTTCTACGTTTTGGCATTGGCTGATTCTCCCGCTTGGCTAGTCCCCATGGAGGTGGAGGCCCCGGCGTCGGGTAAGTTTCATATGTTCTTTTGCCGGATGCACGCTAAAGATAATTTACCAAGGCCGATCTGCGTCGCTGAACATCTCGCGCCTTTCCTCCCTGGGCACCCTCTCGTTAAGACCGGGGGTGCACAAGCTGTAGATGCCATGGCTGCAGCTCCATGGGGCTCGGCTTCTATTCTCCTCATCTCTTGGGCGTACATTAAGATGCTTGGCGGCAAAGGCCTTTCCGAATCGTCCAAATTAGCATTACTCAACGCAAACTACATCGCTCACCGCCTCAAGGGGCATTACACGCTTCGCTACAAGAACGTAAAGAACCGCGTCGCACATGAGTTGCTGATCGACCTTGGAGAGTTTGAGAAGCTCTCAGGGCTGAAAGTACCAGATTTTGCGAAGAGATTGCAGGTGCGCTCCTTTCTTTCGCCCTGTGGCTAAATGTTGCTGATGGCTTTGGGGTGCGAAGGATTACGGATTCCACCCTCCAACCTGCTCGTGGCCCATTTCCACCGCCATGTTGATCGAACCCACCGAGTCGGAATCGCTTGAGGAGCTCGACAGGTTCTGCGACGCCATGATCGAGATCCGGAAGGAGGTGGACGAGATCGCGTCGGGTGCTCAACCGCGGGACAACAACGTGTTGAAGAACGCGCCTCATCCTATATCTGTGTTGGCTTGTTCTGATGCGGAATGGAACAGGTAAAGAGGCGATGTTGGCCATGTCGTTCATACTGACGTCGCTGATCTTTAGGCCGTACTCTCGCCAGAAGGCGGTGTACCCGCTTCCTTATCTACATGAACGCAAGTTCTGGCCTACGGTCTCACGTATTGATGATGGTAAGAGATGTGGTTCGCCTGACAACGTATCTCCGCTCACGGTACTTGCGTCTCTAGCATACGGCGACCTCAATCTCATGGTAAGAGTCTCTCACTCCTCACCAAGCCTCGCAAACGACTGATTTCCTATCCCTTCATAGTGCGAATGCCCACCTGTGGAAGAACTTGCACACCACAACTAGACGATCATCTACTCCCTCTAATGTTCAACCGGTCTTTTTTTCAGCACGCAGCAGCATTTGTTTTTAGATTTGCATACCCTGTTCAACCAGCGGTCTCACTCACTATAAGATCATGTATTTACACCATCTCACTCACCCCCTTTTTCGGAATCTACGAGGTTTATATGTTGGGAATGCGAGTCCTTGGAGGACCGGGTGATTTCATGATAGGGATACTTGTGATCGTCGTGTGCGATGGGATCGTCGGAAGGCCTTCTCGTAGGGCATTCCCTTGCCTGTTTCTGCACCAATCGATGTCATTGACGCGGAAATGGCTGGTCGTACACTTCCGCATGTGAGCCGAGATGTGTTGCGATGATGTTCAGTCGCATATTTCTGCGTCACGCGTACCCCTCCGTATTGATAAGGGCCTACGTCCTTATGCACTCAGCCGATAAGGGTACAACATTCTAGATAGGCTCTCTTATATGCCATGTACTCCCGCTGACAAAATGCCTGGTAGTCAAACACGAAATGAACACCAACCTGCGGATGGTCGACAAATATTGCACGTCAACATGAACGTTCGCCTCACTTATTGCAAACCTGCATGATAACCACCAAATTTCCTTTCTAAGTGCGTAGATAGTATGCATGAGAGTCTATCTAGGGGGCTGGATCCCTATCGGTAGCGTGCGTAAGGATCTGGGTCCTTATCAACGCGGAGTGGAACTCTACACCTGTAGATCATCGCAGCATCTCGACATCTCCACTCAGACGCAGAAATGACTCGCCATACATTTCCGAATCATTGCAATCGGTCAATACGTCTGCAAACAGCTGGGTCCGTCGAGTCACGGATGCACCAAACCAATTATAGCTCCGTATCTTGGAACAGCCGATATGTACACGATCGTATTCTCTCTGCATCCCGCACGATATCGAGGGGGGTGTTGCCGACAATCCATATAACTCTCAACATGCTAAGTTCATTACATGTGAGTCTTATTTAGTTAAAACCGAGAAGCTCCTTCCGCATCCCATGAAGCGAATTTATCTGTTGGGTAGGGGTATGAGCACCGACGATTCCTTGGCTCTGTATACTTACACACTGCAAGATTTCTGGACTGGCCACAGCAAGCAAGAATTCCCATCCCGTCGTCAGATACTGGGCCTAGGTCCATATAGGGCCCTGAAAGAATAATCGTCGTCAGCGGGCGGAGGGGACCGAGGTGTAGCAATGTGATACTTACAAGGACCGGTCGAAGCCACGGTACCTACCAAAATACCCGGTGTACCCTCGCCATTGAGGGCATACACCTCGCCAGAGGAACACATACAAAAGGTCCAAACGCCATTCGAGGTTTTTGCCACGGAGTAGACGTTCGACGAAGACTAAGAACAGACGGCTAAGCTTAATAGGGTCCCAGATGCCAGTGAGTGACGTACCCCAGGAGCTCTAGTCGTTTGCCTTTTCACAGATAAACCTTGCCCCGTCCTGACCTTATCAGACAAGAGATCCTCTGTGCTCCAGCAGCTGAGACCATCTCCTCTATCACCGTGAACAAGCCAATTCCCTCTTGTGGAAAATCGCAACACGGATGTGGCGGTGAGATCCATTTTGATGATGATGGATCCCGATGGGACTTCAAATAGCCATACCCCATAACTTCCAATCCCGGCCGCAAGGGCTGGTGTGTCAACGGCAAAGGCAGCGGTATACACGACATCAGGAACGGAGACAATGGTAGGCTCGCGATCCATCTGGTTCAGGTTCCAGAAGCGCAGGGTCTTATCTTGCCCCCCGGACGCTAAGAACTCATCATCCGAGGATATGTCAAGTCCCCAGACAAAAGAGGTGTGACCATCGAATGTTGTATTCAATTTGCCATCCTTCAAACTCCAGAGCTGCAATTCAAGAAGTCAGTATTTAGTCAGGAAAGTGTACAAGACCTACCAAGAGATCGTACTGGCACGTTCCAGACACGAGAAAACGCCCAGAGAGGCCAAATTGCATGAAGTACACCTTGTGTTTCTGGTCATTCTTCTCGAAAGATGGATCAGATAGAGTCCTACACGACTTGCGGATGGTCAACGAAGAATACACAATACGAAGAATATCCTCACCGCAGTTCCTTCCATGTCTCCGTGTCATATAAAACTATAGAGGATTTCAACCCTGCGGCAAGGATTTTGCCGTCACGTGAGAGCTTTAGGCTCCGAAGACTATCAAAGAAACGAGTATTGAGTCTACAATAAAGTGACGCTTGAAACGAATCACTCACTCATTTATTTCGAAGAAGTGTTCCTCTCTAAACATAAATCCTTGGCCTGACAAAACTGCGTAGACTTTACTGATTGACGGCCTATTCTGGGGTTCCCACCTCCAGCATAGATCGAGTAGATTGCGTACACGAGCAGGGCAATCAAGCTCTTCCACAACTGCAGGTAGGACACGTTGATCCATCCTTGCAGTCAAGGTTTCATAGTCATCTATCTTGTCGTATGGTATACAACCAGTGATGATCTGGTAATGCGGCTTTTGGTCAATACGCATACCAAAATGATCGAAACAGACGACGATACCTGGAGAAAAAGGCAACCCCAAGACCAGACATCACTACGAGAGCCATTCGGATTCGCACCCAACAGCCCTTCAGGACTTTGATAACGGAAGGACAAGTTGCTGCATGTTGTCCTTCCGGCGGCTTTTGAAATGGGTTCAAGGGCGTAGTCTCCCACGTGTACGCCTCCTTTGCCGTCTACTAGTATATTGCCCTACAGGCGTGCGTGTGAGTAACGTCATGAGGATGTATCTTTTGGGCTTACCGGGTGGAGACGGCCATGGTGGATTGGTGGATCCCGTGTATGCAGATAAAGGAGCGCATCAGCTACGCCCGACGCCTGTTCGGCAATGAAGAACAGCGTCAGCGTTTGTCCATCGAGTACCAAGGTAAAATCTACACGCACCAGGTTGGTTCTGTCTGCATATGACAACGACTTGTCCTTTAAGTACGACTCCAAGTCTGCACCCTCGATGTACGGGTTCACGAGAAGAATCTCCTTGAGTGCCCCGTCGGTGCAGAACGCGACAACCGGTATAATGTTATCGTGCTTTAACGAGATCCAAGAGCGCAGTGAGTCCAACAGAGCCTAAAGCGCTGGTCAGCGGGAGGAACAGGTAAGGTGACATTGACTTACCGCCGCAAGCTCATCCGGAGCCGGGGACAAGCGCCTGATGCGAACAGCCCTCGATGACCCACCACCTCGACCCCCCATCGTCCCGCGATACGTATGTCCCAAAGCACCTGACCCCAATAAAGTCGTCTCATCAAACTGCAGTCGAGATCGGATCACCCTAATGATCTCAATGTCGGTCTCATCTGCAGCCAAAGGCAGGTCGAAGGTGTCATCGGGTGCATCACCTAATGTAGCACTGGATTCAGCAAAGAAAAACATGGGCACGGGAAGAGACTCTTACTTGATAAGATGTTCACACAGTTGATCATACTGGGACGAGAGGCGGGCTCGGCTTTCCAGCAGTTTACAAGAAGTCTTCGTACTCGAGGTGGACAATCGATATCCTGAACAGCGGCTGGTGGAATATCCTGAATGATCCACTTGACGATCACCCCTGGGTTCATAGCCCCGTAATATGGAGTCTTTCCCGAAAATATCTATCAAGTCATGGAGATCAGAATATACCATTTCAATCGGAAGAGCGACCTACCTCTTGTAACAGGCACCCCCAGGCCCATACGTCGCTTTCCAACGACCGACGAGAGACGTTCGTTAATAATTCGGGGCTCTCGTATGGTAGCGAGCCAGCCTGATTGAATGTCGACGTCGTCAATCCGGTCGGCATGTTTTCCATCGTCTTCGCGAGTCCAAAATCGCATAGGATGGCACGACACTGCTCCGTGACCAGGACGTTCAACTATGAACAGGCATGAGCCGATGTCGATCCTCGTACTCTCTGACTCACCGCTTTGATATCTCCATGACAGACTGGAGGATCGAGGGTATGCAAGTATTCCAGGCCTTGGGCGGTATCAAGGGCCTAAGTCGAACACGGTATAAGGAACGGGGCAGGAGTCGGCGAAGGAAGACCTTACCAATTGCAGGCGGACTTCGGACGTAGGCCGAGAACTCAAGATAAAGCCGCTGATGTTTCCGTAACGCATGTATGGGGACACCAACCACGCCTCTTCTAATTGATTGCTGACGTGAAAGCCGAGGAGGGGTATGATATTTGTGTGCCCCAACTTAGCCCAAACCTCTAATTCCCTGATGAGAGCCTTGACATGGTTATCAGTAAGCCGGTAATCCAGGGGGAGATGTCCATGAAACGTACGGTAATCATACGCAGGCGTTTCTCCCTCCCTCCGGCGGAACGTAACTTCTTGACAGCGACGATTGTGCCACGGTCGAGCCTTCCTTTACGCATGACAGCCATGTGTACCGTCCCAAATCCTCCCACGCCGATAGTAGACCCGGTCTTGGGGAAGGCAAAAAGGGACGGCCCAAGCCGGTAAGCACGTAAAGATCTCAAGCAATCCATCTAAATGTCGTTATTGCTGTATAAGTGGCGATTCACTGAAGTCGATGGAACGACTCACAAGTTCGCGTTCGAGCCCGTCAAGGTTTGGTGAGGATCCGGAAGTGAGTTGAGCAAGTGACTGCGTGCCGTCACGGAACCAATGAATGTTTCCCGCTGGTGCTATGCATCAGTATGGCTAGGAGTACGCATCGGAGGTGAGCACACCTGTAAGTGTAGCAACGGCCTGTGTCATGGTCGGTCGGTCACCAGGCTCCGTCTCCCAACACTGGCTCAAAATTTGTTGTATGTGGGGCGGACAGTCCAGTTGTTCGAATATAGTAGGGGGGTAATTGTGGGTGATTTGGTGAATCACCCTGCCTTCCAGCTGGGCATCTGCGTATGGCGGTTGGTTTGTAGTGATCTGAGAACGAAGAAAAATGTCGTCGTCAAACAGGAAAGAGATCATTCGTGTACAGCCGCACCGACATACCTCCAGGAGCAAACATCCCCAAGCCCACACGTCGCTCTCTGTCGTTGGCTGACTTTCCGACACGAACAGCTCTGGGCTCCAGTAGCGCAAAGTGCCTCCTGTGTTCAAGCTCGATGCCACGCGCGACGAATTTGTCCCTCCGATCGTGCGGGCGAGCCCGAAATCGCATAGCATAGCATGACCGTCGGATCCCACCACTACATTCACCTGGGAGGGAAAATGGTCAGGAATGTGGTGGATAGGGTACGGCGGCACGTACGAACCGTTTTGATATCGCCATGACATATCGGAGGCGTCCGTGTATGAAGATACTCCAGGCCCTTGGCCGTATCCTTTGCCTTGTCGTGCATCAACTCTCTAGCTATACGAATGGAAATGAAAGGACGTACAAGGTCTAGTCGGATATCCAGATCAGGTTGCGTCTTATCCAGATAGTCGAAGATGTTGCCATTTGTAGCGTAGGAAGAAACCAGCCAGGCTTCATCCAAATTGACGGAAAGGTGGAAGCCAAGCAGAGGAAGGATGTTGGGATGCTTTAAGGATGTCCAGACGGATAGCTCCTGAACCAGTGCCTGCCACCACAGAGATATAGTCAATGGTACAGCCATTTTGCTGAGTCCATACGTACCAGTGCAACCCGCAATCTCTCTTCCCAATCACCCTTTGTATACAGCTTCTTCACTGCAACGTCCGTTTTGGCCGACAACAGAACAACTCGCTGTAAAGTACCACGATGGACCGATCCGAAGCCTCCGACGCCTATTTCTGAATGCTTCTTTGGAAAGGCGATCCAGGAGCGCTTGAGAAGGTGGGGTTTGAGGGTGGCGAGTGCGGATGCCTGTTTTACGAACGAACGGCGAGAGTTGGGGAACACTGGATACGACGTTTGACCGAGCACTCACGAGTTCTTTTTCCGCATCACTTGTACTGGTAGTGTTAAGAGTTGTCATGTGGAGGGGTGTATATCGTCCCGATCAAGAGCGATGTTGGGGCTGCGGGGACGCGAGAGTTCGCCGTGAGCACCCTGACGTAGTTTGAATTTTGAACACCCCTTGGAACACCCGCGGATTCTCGGGCTTCCCATTAATTCCGACGAACACAAAACCAGCAGAAGGTTCTACTATGTACTCCGTCGTAGGCGCAAGCCCTTCTTGATCCCCCTGGCGTTGGCGACCCCGGCCAACGTCGAGCTCAATTCCAAAACCTCTTCGCGGTCAAGGGGGATAAATGCGTAGCCAAACGCGGCCAAGGAGCTCTTTCTTTCTCGCCCCTGGATGAAAATCCAATTTCCTTCTGGCCTGACTATGGATCCCCCTCTCTGTGGCAGGAGAGGAAGGAACCATACGACGACCTAAGGAAACCACCCGATATTAGGATTCTGTCCTACATATCCAACCCACGGACCACTGTTTTTTCTCAAACGGAACTCCAAAAACCACACACCACACGCTAAACACGTGTAATGACGACGGCAACTAGTGACGTGTCCCCCCTCACCGGTTATTACCGGCTACTTACATTATGTAAAACTACTTACATAATTACATAACACGTGATTACAGCATGACCCATGCCATCTGAAAACTCTTAAAAGGAGAGTCAAGAAAGGTAGATGAGACAACAAAATGCCTCCTCGAAAAACCACTGCTCCTGCTCCTACACCCACCACCTCCTCCTTCTCTATTCGAAAGGAGAGAATGACGAACATCCCTCTGTCACGACTTCACTAAGAACGCCACTTAGTAGAACGTCTCACGGTCCCTCCTACCCTTATACACAAATCCCAGTACAATGCATAGCGCGCAGCGCTACTCCCAGACGCCCAGTAGAACATCCCACGGTTCCCTTGTGTCTTGTCTACAATCCACTGAACGCGCGTAGCGCCCAAACATCTACTATCCCACGATGGTATCCAGACTCCTCAGCACACAATGCTCACCTTTCGACATAGCCAACGACACAGCAAGTCTATGTCCACACTATCCCAGTACACTACAGCTATCGCACAAGCTGTTCAGCCACCCCCACAGAACACGTAGACCAAGGCAGCGCCCAATGCTGCTATATCAATGGACACGTAGCCAAAGCTCCTGTCCAACAACACCACAGCCCCCCATTGCACCACCGACGGTGCACAATCATCCAGCCTCCCCCACAGACATGTAGCCCTGGGCAGCGCCCACCGCTGCCACCCCCAACAACACGTCAACGAACACATAGCCCGTATGGGCCCATAGCCAAAGAACCACAGGATGGAGAACTGCCTGGTATAGCCTTAGTCTAGTATATAGTCTCTAGCTCACAGTAGTAGCAGTTCCCCATCTAGCAACTTGTTCACTTGTCTCTTGTCTTCTCATCGTCCCTTATCCACTCCAGCCCCTCAGCTCCCTCAACTCTCTAGTCACACCCTCCTGACCTTTCCCGGTCTAGTCCTCCTCTACATCCTCCTCCTCATTGCCCTGGTCACCTCGACCACTGTTGTCTCTAGTGTTGTAGCCAAGTGACCGCACTCGGCCTTGACCAACCTCCTAGTCCCTTCAGTTTGGGTATTCCCCTCCACCGTTCCACTGCATCCTCCTGTACCACTGTCATATCCTGTATCCCTCAGTCCCCACTGCTCATTGTTGCTGTCGCAGACAGCTCTCAACTCTACCATGCTCTTACTCTTGTAACTTGCCAACTCAACGGGCTTGCTAGAGCCCTCCATTGTATTCCCTTGTCTCCCTCATTGAATATCATTGTATTGGACGCCTAGTCCATCACTGTCACACTAGTGCACTTGCCCTTTGCGTCTTAGTTCAAAGTCTATCAACTACTAGACAAGCGCTCGTCACTTAGACATCCATCACGGTCGCTAAGGTCATTCGAACTCTACGTTCCCACGACCCTCTAGACCAATGCACCCGAGGCGCTTAGCCTTAGCAGAAGCGACACTATCAAGCCACAAGTCTCACGTGGAGCCCTTGAAACCCTAGTGTCGTGACACCCTCCCGTCATACCATCTAAATCCACTACACACTCCCAAGTGCCGTCACGTATCCCAACGCCTCAACTCACCATGGACGTAGTCCACACCTCCCCCCCTCCCCCTGGGGGACCCTCTGCTCCTCCTGCAGAGTGGATGTCTGTTGACCCCACGGCCTGGGGGGCCGCAAGCACCCTAGAAGAGACCCCCAGACCTACCGACGGTGACGGTGACGCCCCTATGGGTGATGTCCCTGTCTCATCCCTTATTGCGAGCGCAGTTGCCACAATAAACACAACCATGGCACCCTCTGAGACGATTCCCATCTCAAGACCTGTATCCCGACGACAGACCCCCCCCTCCCCCGTCTTTATAGGTTTGGCCAAACGGTCCTGAACCAACTCCCGAACCCGCAAATCCCCACCAGCGGAACCTACAATCACGAAAGACCATGCCACCGGGACCAATACTGGAACCACCCCCCACAAACCCGCCACCGACATGTTCGGAGCGGTAGAAACACCCAAGGCAAACAGGGGTGGCACCACTGCCCCCGAAGCCTCCTCCTCCAAGGACGCAGCTGCAAAGGCCGTCCAACTCCCCCCCAACACCACTGTTCTTCTCCCATTCGTCCCACCCGAACACGACCCCTTCGCCTTCATGGACGAAAACACATCCAAGAAAAAGCAGCGAGCTGCTACCCCCTCCTCCATCATCGACGTCGACACTAGCGATGTTGACATCACCGGCGGCGATGACGCGAAGGCGAAAGCCGATGCAGCAATCGCCGAAGCAAAGGCGATCCTTGAGAACGTACGAACCACCCTATTCCCCTCGTTCTGAAAGGACTTAAGGGACTACGGGATGGTTCGTATCATCCAAAATGACCAATACTGTGTGCACTTCAGCGCCCCCCCCGCCATCCGTCTCGGCGAGGCAATCCAAAAGGATCGCCAAGATGTAATTCTCTTCCTTGCTGACATGATCCGAAAGGGTCGTCGGTATTTCTTTGCCACGGTTATGGACACCCCCCACCCCACCACCGTACATGCTGAGCACTTTACGAAAGGGCTCTAGCTACTCAAGAGGGCCAACCTCGTCAACATCAACCTGGACGACTTCGTCCCCCACACCTTCCCCACCCGCTCGATGGGGAACCCCAACGCCCTCCTTATCGAATGTGCCACTGAGGCCGCCGAAAAGGAACTCCTTAAGCTTGATGGCTTTGCCTTCGAGCTTAAGGAACGCTGACACATGTTCCTACTCCAAAGTGCCCTGAACTGGGGCAACGTCGTGGCAGTCGACATCACCAATGCCCACGACAACCTCGCAGCGGTCCTTCGGACCGTTGTAAAGGTATTCGCCCCCTTCATCGACTGGGAAAGAGACGACAACAAGGACAAATGGCCAAGATACCTGGCCCTAGCCCCCCTCCCCGACCCTCCCCTCTGGGTATCCAAACCCAGGCGACCCTCCATCGCCCACATCCCCTTCCGACAACCTGGAGAACCACACAACTGGCGCGTGGTCTTCGTGTACAACCACGCCAGGATCTCCCAACTGGAGATCCCCAACATCGCCGGACAATGGGGCTGCGGAACTATTGCGATGGACGTCGTGAAGTTCTGTGGCAAGTGCTGTTCGTGGGCCCACAACAGCAACCAATGCGGCTGGTGGGAAGTACCAGGCGTCCAAGACCGCGTCAAGAGGCCCGACAACCTCCAAGAGCTCGACTTCCAAGTAGTTGAGGCAGTCGACCCAATCACTTACAACCCTCTCCTTAGGGAGAGGGAAGTAAAAGACTTACCATCCTGGCACACCACCCCCGGGTCTGAGCCCCCTGCCGACAACTTACCTAAGCTGCAAGGCAAGAGAGGGAGGGCACCCACAACGAGAGGGAAGGGGAAAGCGAAAGCCAACCCCCCTGCTACCGGAAGGATGGTCACCAAGGACCACCTCCCCCCCCAATGTCGAGCAAAGTAGTGGGCTTTAGGCCCTTCTCTTCTTTCCTCCCTTTTCCTTTTTTCCTTTTTTCTTTCTTCTTTACTACTTCCCTTCATACACCCCGGTATGAAGGAGACCGTCTCTACTGTATGTAATAGTATAGTAGCTGCAATTCATGGCCCTCAGGCCCAATACCCTCCTCCCTCTATATGAGTGACGAAAAAACTTCTAGAAATAGAAATAAGTCTTATAAGGAAAATCCCGGTCATGATTACAAACTGGCCACTCTCAAATTTTTTACAAGACAAATATGGACACAACTCATGCAACACACAGAAATGGACCCTCCCTGCCTGCTTCTCTGGGGAACTCGGGATCCCAAGCTAGAGGAACTAGGGAAGATCAGCTAGACCGGCTGATTGACGAAATTGATGCTGAAGGCGGGGCACTCAATGAGTCATGGATGGAGATGGAGTCTCAGTTATGAGCTCGGAACGCTGCATCTACTCCCGAAACACCAGGTCGAACCCCTCCATCTCAGGGTGGTTCGGCTGATGATGCAAGGGTAAGGCAACTGAACCCTACTCCCCCAGGTGGAGGTCAGCCTGTGGGAAGTAGCCCAAGCAATGATCGAGGACAAGCGGAAGAAAATAACAATAGCCGAGGGGCACCAAAAAGGCAGAGAAGATGTCACCCCAAAGCTTCTGCTAATCGGATTACCTTCCGATTGGCTACTCTAAATATCTGAGGGATTGGATCCACAAGGAACCAAACCAATAAACTTTTCACGGCCGCGAGGCTGATGAAACAGAACAAGTGGGGTGTTCTAGCCCTACAAGAAACACATGACTGCATTGAGGCTGCAAAAGCCCTTGAGTCATGCAACCAGAAAGTTTGGGTCTTCTCAAACCCTGGAACATCTATTGCACGAGGCACTATCTTCCTTGTACATTCGGAATTCGTCATAGAAAACTCTAAAGACGAAATAAAACACGTGATAACTGAGCCTGGAAGGGCCCATCAGATAACCCTTGTGTGGAACAAGGAAAAGAAGTTCACTATCATGAACATCTATGCCCCAAATGACGACACTGAGTCGGTAACCTTCTTCGAAAAGATTGCTGACATATCCCCAAAGCTAGATATTCTCCTTGGTGACTTCAATAAAGTTGAGCTAGAAATAGATCGACAACCAATAAGGGGTCCACCCCCACAACGGATTAAAGATGTGCTTCTACACGTGAATAGAAGCCTACACCTCACAGATGGATGGAGGGCAAACAACGAAAATAAACTTGCCTTCACATGGACTGCCCCGCACCTCAATGCAGATGGGGGGCGATCAAAAGCTCACTTAGATAGAACCCTAACTAACGAGCAAATGACGCAATGTGGTGCCAAATGGGAACACCTTGACTCACATGAGATGAGTGATCACGATTTCGCAATCGCGACATTCTATGACGATACAATGCCGGACATCAGCAGAGGACCCTGGAAAATGACAGCCAAAGATGTACAGGATGACGCCATCATGGAAGAAGTCTGACGCGTACTGCTCACGTGTCAAGACCGCATTGATAACAACTCCCCCACGATGGAGGAGTGGATTAAAACAAAAGATAAGATTAGGAGTATTGTTCACAATCTCCAAAAAAGTAGAGGAAAAAAGATCAATAAAAAAGTTAATGATCTTAAAACACGAATAGTCAAAATACGTAGTAGACAAGGCTATCGTGGTAGCATTGAGTTACAGAACCAGGCCCAAAACCTGGAAGATGATCTTGCAAAAGAAAACCGACGGCGACTAGATAAAGCTGCTGACACATCTGCTGCACGGTATCATGTGAAAGGAGAACTCGTGAACAAATACTGGTTTGCTATTGGCAAGTCCGTTCAAGAGAAACAAATAATACACGTGCTTATGGATAATACCAAGGCGCTAAGAGAAGGCACTGGGACTGATGGCCCAATTGTCACAAATACAAACAGAATGCTAGAGATAGCGAACACTTACCATGGGGACCTTCAAAAGAATGTCACGGAACGGCTAGGCGTCTCCGGCAACACCTGCTTGGCGGCGGCGAACTAGTTCTTGATCAAGCTCAGCGGCG
>WSTW01000053.1:0-15222 GCA_019632305.1 Tulasnella sp. 403
ACGCGACTGCGCACCGCTCGAAACGTTCCTCATCGGCCTCCGGCTCACAATGTGGCCGATTTTCCAAAAGGAGATGAACGCGCATACCGAGAGTTTGAAAAAGTTGGTGGATGGTGCCGGGAGTGGGTATCTTAGTCGAGGGACCGTTCTCAAGGATTCTTGGATACAGTTGGTGAGATGATAGCCTGCAGTCGGGTTGGGTCGTTAGGCTGAAGTATCGTTAGATCGTCCAGCGGTACGCTGCGTTGTTTACCGCCTTTGTGGCGCTGACAGGGGAGGAAGACGAAGCCATGCTATTCTCCAAGTAAGGTTTTCCCGCTGCATGTTGCACAGAATGCTCAATTCTGACACCGTCTTCTCAGCCTGATGCGTATGCGGCAGGAAGTCAGCAGGCTCATCATCACGCAAGCAGGGAAACTGAAAGATCCAGCCAAGAGCGCAACATACCTATCCAACACCTACGAAATCCTCTTGCACCATATGAGTGTTCGTATCATGCACTCAACGCATTTCTGAAAACGTGCTGACGCGATTTTAAAACAGACTGGTCCGCACTCGACAACACACCCCAAGGCTCAGGCAGAAGTCGCTCACTGGCGACAAAGAGAGGAAGAAGCACGGCGTCGCATTTCTTTAGCGAAACGATGATGGGCCAATACCCCTAACCTAGTTTCGACGACTAAATGTTGTCTATATATGTAGTTGAGGATGATGGATGTGTGGGCCAACAATGACCATAGACGGAGAGTTGAGATAACGATCAGCGAGCGAAGGTTCCAAGCAAAGACCGGAAAAGAAAGGAAGCCAAAACACCTGAAAAAGAAAAGAACATGTCATACAAATGCAAAGTCTGAAAAGAGCGGTTGCCCAAAGATAAGAAAAGAGCATGATGCTGGTCAAAATACAAACAAAAATATGCGAGCATGAACGAGTGAAAATAGTCTAAGCAGAATAAGGAGGGACGAGTATGGTACTACGAAAGGAATAGATCAGATATGCACGGGGCAGCGACGTGTATCTACTCACCTTCCGTCTTGTTGTTGCTTTGGTCCACCCTGGAATGGGGCGCGCAACATTTTGCTAGGGTTCTGTTTGCCGATTCCGAGCTTGTTGAGGACATCCGCAACATCGCCGGGGGTGCTTTTCGACGCTTTTCGACGCTTCTGTGCAGCAGTCGCCACGGCAAGTCTGTTCAAGCCGATATCCTTATGGCCGTGGTGTGACCTATGGTCTCCATCAGTGGAGATGGAATGTGCCGTGCTTCCTAGGTTCGTGTTTGACATGCTGGCACGGCCCTCAAGTGCGTCCCGCAATTGTTCGACACCAACGTCACGAGTGGTGCGTGCAAGACTGGCCAGCGATTGGTTATCGATATGCATGAGTGCGGGGGATATTTTGAGGAAATGAGTTGTTCCATCGGTACGGGAGGTGTTATCGTGGCATGGACCTGCATCAATCGCTGATCCGGAGGTCAGAGCTCGGCTGCATGAGCATAAAGAATGGGCTTACAGTCCTTGACCGCCTTCTCAGCTGACCATGGTGTGCTGAGTCTTATCTTCAAGGCCGAGGCATCGAGTCCGGTCGCCTTCTGTATCGAAGGATTCTCCGAAAGCGCATTGATGGCAAGGTGAGGATCGATGAGATGCGTGCACGTCAGTAGGGACGAATCGACGGGCGTGTATGGAACCGCGCTGAAAGCAATTGGGTCTTTTGGGGTGTGGCTCAAAATCGATGCAGTGTCGGAATCAGTCCGTGGCAAGGCCGAGCTTCCAGAAAACCGAGACGCAACCTGCAGGAAAAAGTGTCGTCAGCACGCTTTGACCGAGGATGATGCAGGGTAGACACGTCCCTCAAATGCCTTCTCCCGAATACGACCGCAGTCCCAAATTGTTGCAATGGTTATCCACAACTTACCCACGACTTCTCTGACAACTTTTCGCTTATGAAGATTGACTTCATCATCCCCCTCCACGGCACCTCCCACCGCGGCGTCTAACGCCAGTAACATGGGTACCCCAGTGAGAAGCGAGCGGGCCGGAAGGTTTTCGTGAACTGCCACCAGGATTTTAAGAAGGTGGGAGTAATCAGACAAGGTCGCGGGAGCAGTCGATGTGAGCGAGGTATCTGGGGTGGGCAAGTCAAGAAGCGACAGTCCCAAGGAAGCTTGGCGCGGACGAGCAACTACTGGTGGTGTGGAGCGTCTAGGAGCGTCCGATTTAGACATCTCCGAAGAGTTACTTGGAGCTGGATCCACCCTAGCCGGAGTCTCTTGCTGGGGTGTTCCATTCGGTGTGGGAGGAATGATATTGATGGGAGAAGGGGATAAGCCGGCGAGGGAAGAACTGGAGGATGCTGATGGTGCATTCGAGACGAGTCCCAGGTTAGGTGCGATTGCGAGGGTGTACACAGACGCATGTAAAGCGTGCAAGAACCGGACCGTAGCATCCGAGCCGAAAGCAACGTTTGCCTGTTCTGGGACAAGCCGTCGTGTTCTAGATGAACCCTCAGGTTTATCCTTCTCCGCACCCACAGCGTACGGCTCCTTAGGTACTTCGTTACGGACAAACCGCACAAGGGCCAACGCATAGTCACTCCGAACGGCGTACTCCGCTTCGCACAGCAGAGCCAATGTGTCTTGCCACACTTCAGGAGCGACCTTGTTACGGCGGTTCTTGTGTGCATCAGGGGATGCAATTCTTCCGTCACCATTAATCCCGTCCTTCGGTGGCGATGAAGGCTCCACCATGTCTGCAGAGATTTGGGATCCCTCACCCCGTTTGTACTGTTCACCAGAACGGCGGAGAATAGCTTTCGGAGGTGTCGGGTGGGTTTCATCGGCAACTCGAAGCAACCCTTCCAAACAAGCAACAAGACACCGCATCCCTGCCTCTCGTCCCTTATCGTTTGCAACTCTTCCTCGCCCGAGTAGGCCATTAAGCTGAATATTGACGAGGCGGGCAACGATTTCCTCAGCCAGATCTTGAAGTTGGTCCGCGTAGTAGATGTGTGTCCCCAACGATGACACACACTCCACAAGGTCTCGTAAAAGCCCATCATCAGGGTTAATTACCAACCGTGCCACCATAATGTTGACCAAGTTTGATAAGATATCCGACGTGGAAAGATTGATAAGTGGTGTAGACGACGTGAAAACGGAAGCGATCATCGTGATGAGCGCGAAGTGGAGTGGCGCGGGTTCTGGGGCATCCTTGGCTTGTGTTAGGTGCTGCAATAGTTGGGTTGGGATACAGTACCGGTACTGGTACTGCGTCCAGTCTGTGACCTTGGACACCAACCATCGGCAAAGGTCAAGGTTACCCCACCCGCAGGGAAGGATGCCGTCGAAAGCAGTGAAGATAGCCTCTAGCAAGGTTGGAACCTGGACAGCGTTGGAGTGGGCCACAAGGGTCTGGAAAGCCCGAAGTGACGCGCCTACGACATCGGCAAATGACGGTCCCTTTTCGCCATCCACGTGCACGTGAATGGAGGGTGCGCGGCGTTGTGCCACCGGCCGCTGGGGTTGGAATTCGGCCATGTATGGAGACGGGGCTGCATTGCTCGAATAGGTCTCTACGGCTGTGGCTCTAGTGAATCAAGGATGAATGACGTCCCAAAGAATCGCTCTAATGGAACTCACTCGGTGTTCAAGGTAGCAATATCAGCCGCAGTGATGATCCGGAGTAGAGCAGTGACTATGATTGACACTTCTTCAGAAAATATAGACATTGAGTTGAACAAGGCATCGGATTGTATCGCGCTGCTAAGTGCAGCGAGTCCCACGAGTCTGGTCCTGTCAAGTAAGGGGTAATGGTCAACCCCGGCTAGCGCGTGTAACCTGTGCACTGCACCTGCTGCGAAACTCGTCGTCGCCCTTCTCAGAATCCCACACACTCATCATCGAGAACGTTCGCAAGACGTTGAGGTAGGTCTGCGTTAGTTCCTTATCAACGCCAAGCAAAGTCCCGTCTGTGTAGGTTGCCCAAGCCGTAAACTAAGAGGAAGATCAACAAGGCTGAACAAAGCAAAAGAATAAGGAAAACTCACTGCACTGGCAGCTCGAGCAACAACTTCGAGGTCCCGAGGAAGGCAGGACAATGCTACATCGACGGACATAACAACTCCACTGGAGAATAAAGTCAAATCCCGACGACATTCGGTTGTTAGAGCGCGAAGAATGTCCAGAGTCACCAGTAAAAGTCTACGGTATAGACACAGTGAGTATAATCATGCAACAAAAGGCAAAATAGCGACATACGCCCTGGCCTTGGCATTACCGGTTTGAGCTCTGCGTGCGTGGTTTCTCGCCCGTTTCTCAAGCTCATCAGACAGCTTGTGGAGCTTTCCCGGACGGTTGGCAGCATAATACGTGAGTCTAGATAGCTCTTGGGAGTTGGGCTGGAATTGCGGAGCAGCAGCCAAAGGAGCCGTGGGGTAGCAGGCGTTGACGAGCTTGACGTGGTTTGGGGTGACAGGTAGGAACATCATTTTGAAGAACGGATTGAAGGAGCGACGAGGATAGGCGGAGATATTGAAGGTATACTCGAGGAATTCGTTGCGGTCGTGGTGGTCCAGTCCAGACCCAAACGCCGCTACGTTTAGCATGTCTCCCAACTCCACGGAACAAACACAGCCAAACAACTCGACATAGCATCTACCCTGGGATGGAACATCAAGAAATTATGATAGGATTATCTATACTCTGTCCTGCAGTGTTCCGTTTATGCATTTGGTACACGCTCTTCTGAATGCCAGTCTGGACTTGAGAATACCGCCATTCGCTTTGTCTCTTTCCTTTCTTGATGCTGTCGTCTAGCCAAGCCGGCGAAACAACGTGAAGCTTTGTCCTCCGTTGACCGTTCAGAAAGCTCTGCGTCTTACTGGCTGACAACCATTGGGAAGTGATGATATGGGTAGCAGAACTCTCGTTGTACCTACCAGATAGTTCATCAGCGTTCACGTTGGGTTGCGGACAAAGAGACAGACACTCACGTTGTTGTACCTCCGGCCATGCTTATTGTACGTCTGAGTTCGATATCTGTATTCGTCTCACAATACCCAATATAGGCGCGGACCCCTCTAAGGACGTTGCCCGACAATCCATGATTCTGTTGCTGTTCTCTAAGCTTCTGATTCCTGGATTTGAAGTATGAGGACCTTCGGGACCCTTCGGACCTTTCGTGGCCCGTTGCGCAGGATGTGATATATTCTACAAGGGAGAGTGAGGGCAACCGGTGAGAACATAGACATCTAAGCGTACCAGATCGTTTGGAAGCTAGGTCGTGAGTTATTGGATTTGATGCGTCCTTTAGAGTCTTTAATATCTCTGCCGTTTGCCTGGCTGCAACTGCTCGGCTCAGGGATAAGGATGAAGACTGTGGCGAGTTGAGCTTGGCGCTGAAACAAGCAGCTTAGAACCGTCAAGGGTAGATACACAAGTAGCAATCTACCCACCTAAATAATGTAGGTATAGTTGATATGTTGGATCCTTCCTGCTTGATGTTGGACGCGTCTTCGCCGGAATCGGCTTGTGGGACAAGACGCGTTTTTGGCTTTGGTAGTGTATCCTTGTGTATTGCTTGAGTTGAGGATTTCTTAATAGTTATGAATGCATCCATGCCGGGTCGGGTGGATATTTACAACGAGTGAGTGGCCGGGACTATATACAGAACGAGAGGTGTCGTGAGGTGTTGGAATGATGACCTTGGCTTGGCCGTGTTTTGGAACACATCACGGGAGCATGTTGAAGCTGACAAATTATTCGACACTGTTGGATTCCAAAGTTCCTGAGGGTAGTAGCACTTGACAAACGGGGTAACTTTTAGTTGAGCAGCTTCCAAGTATACGAGGACAACTGAAACCGCTGCACACCTCGAGTATCTGATACTAACTTTGAAAGGCAATGGTGTCGTGGAGATTGAGCCAGTTCGTGATAAATCAAGAACCTCCCATAAGAGTGTCAGGTTAGGATCCGCGAAAGGCCGCACGAAATCAGAGACTCTTGCAAGGTGATGACGGCCCCAGGTTCGCAAGTGAAACGACGTCGACAGGAGTGGCGGGTGTCTCTCAAGAAGCGACAAAGACCCCGTCCACCTCCGCAATAGAAAGAATTTCTTGCTTGACCATCAACTGGGAGGTCACCTTGCAAGCGCAAACCCACCACCTAGACATCCCACATCCAAAAACCGACCTTGTCGTAGAATGGCAGGAAACCCATCTTCACTTCGTTCTGGCCCATCTCCACAGCCCCCACGGTCCCAGTTGAACAGAGTATTTGACGGGCCCTCTGGGCGGATTCTTTGCGTTGCCGATGTCAGGGGCCAACATTCTTTGCTGAACACCTTGGCTCTTGAAGCAAATGCAAAGGCCATAATCCATACTGGCGACTTTGGATTTTTTGGTGCGTGCGGTGGCCCAGATCGCGGATTCCAATCCAGACTGCAAACTGATGCCCTTGCCTTTCTTGTTTCACCACCTAGAAAACTCGAGCTTGGACCGGATAAACGAACGGTGAGATCTTATTTTATTCGTTACTTTCTTGAGAGGAGGTCTTTGAATCATTCCTGAACTTTGGTTATTCCAATGACACCAACTGGGTACTAATTCGTTCATCATAGGACTCTACGGCATCTGCTACTCTACTCCCCACTCATCCCAAGCGACCAGCGTGACCGGATTATACCGAAAGACGCCTCTGCCGATACATTACGAAGCGTCATCCGGTCACATCCTACGCCATTACTCTCCGAATTCCCGTTACTTCTGTCCGGCAAGCTCAAACTCTCGGTCCCAGTCTACACCGTTTGGGGAGCTTGTGAGGATGTTGCCATCCTTGAGCGTCTGAGGGGTGGCGTGTATGATGTCGAGAATTTACACGTCATAGACGAGGCAACCTCTCGAACGCTGGAGATCGGCGGCATAAAACTGAGGCTCCTTGGACTTGGCGGAGCTTTTGTCCCTCACAAACTATTCGACAACGGAGAAGGCCAGGTCACGATTGCAGGGGGCCAAGGGACGATGTGGGCAACAGCTCTGCAGATCGGTGAACTCGTAGACACTGCCCAAAGGACGTTTGACCAGACGGAGACACGGATGCTCGTTACACACGCCAGCCCTGGAAGAGAAGGACTCTTGTCTCAGCTTGCTCTTGTCGTCAAAGCCGACCTGACAGTTTCAGCCGCCCTCCACTTCCGATATGCCAGCAGTTGGAACGAGTTCAGTGTGCAAGGCGACATGGACGCCTACCGCTCCAAGCTACAGAGTGGCAAAGATAGTTTCCACAAGGTTTGGGATAGCGTGAAAACACAAGTAGAAAGCACAGTCGAGTGAGTCGACCACGCACCTCACTGCACGTGGTGTCGCTGATCTTGTTCCATTTGCTCAGCGACGCACAGAAAGTCCTACTCGAAAAGGTGCTCTCCGTTTCTGAACGCATCCCTCCTCCAACGGTGCAGGATGAACCAGCCTGGAAGAACACGTGGAATTGGAACCTCTGCGATGCTGCATTCGGTCATCTGGTTCTGGACATCAAAGAGGGCCGCGTAAGCGCAGAATTGAAAAGTCAAGGCATGTTTGATCGATCTGTTTTCCGAATCCACGAGCTCATCGACTGATCGCAATAGGGTTCAATTACGCGTATCGCCGAGCTCCTCCTGCAGCGACTAATGCGTCGACGCCCGCCACTCCTGACAAGGCTTTACCTTCAAATGTTCCGTCACCCACCCCGGCAGCAGCAGTTCCTGCCCTTCCTGCCTCTTCAGAGAACACATTGAAAGGACAGAGTCAACCCAACGGCACCTTGCCTGCGGCTGGCCGCGGTCCTACCCCTTCACCCGCAGGTGTGTACCTCACTGCAAAACCTGTTGCTCCAGCTTCGCCTTTTGTTAAAGCGACTTTATCCATCAGCCAACGGTGTCAACGGTGAAACTGAGGCTCATGACAATGCGGCAAATGCTTCGGAGGTCCCAACGAGTCCGAAGTCTGCTATAGCCGACTCTACTGAGAGATACGGAAAGAAAAGGCTAACTCCCACTGAGAAGAGGGAACGCAAAGCTGAAAAGGATAGGCCCAGCACCGCTGATCCGGAAGGGAGGGCGTTGAATCCACCTAGCTCCCCTGCTCCATCGACTGGAAAAGGTCCGCACAAGAAGTCAGGATCTCATGGCTTTGCTAGTCCCGCTCCAACTGCCTCACCTGCGTTACCACCTTCATCGTTGCGAAGTCCAGTCGGAAACGAGTCTGATGCGGCTTCCTCCACACACGTCGGTGCTGAGTCCAGCCCCAACCTGCGCGCACCTCCCGGACGCAATTTCGGACGCAGCCGTAACCCATGGACCTTGCATGTAAACCACCTTCCTTTACCTGTTTCGGAGCAGGAGATCCGTGAATCCTTCGGGGATGCCAAGAACGCCGTGAGTTGACGTCGTCCATGTTTTCAAATCATCGACTCATACCACAGATCAGATAACGTTTGTGAAATTGATGTGGAATAACAAGGGACCCACCAGATTGCAGAAGTCCCATGCCTTTGTCGAGTTCAAGGACGAGCCCACTATGCAGGCCGCTCTAGCTCTCAACTCTGTTGTAAGCCACCTCTTCTACCCTTTCATTAAGATTAACCTCGACAATTAACCACTGTCTCGCATCGCAGCGAATTAAGGATCAATCAGTTCGACTTTCTATCGCCGAGCCTCGAGAAGATCCAAACATTACGAGCGACGGACAATCTGATCCTTCTATGCCTTCTTCACATCGTGGAGGCCCCCCCAGTCGAGGCAGTTTCCGTGGTCGTGGTGCACCTCAAGGCGGCCGCGGTGGCAACCTTTTCTCTCGCTCCGTGGCGCAAGCTGCTGGTGGCAATTCGAACTTCGTGGGCCGGGCTGGTGGAAGCGGTATGCGAAAAGGGCCAGACTCCACGTCCGGCGATTCGAAGCCCAACGGGACTTCTGTACCTGCGGAATGATTTAGCGACTGTTGGACGCTTGGGAATGGTCGTCTTTGGTGTCTATGCTTATGCTCCTACGATTTCCCTGTTCTTTGGCAAGTGGTACATTACGAATTTGCCTGTCGTATTATACCTACTTCTTTGTTTTATATACCTGCTCGATACCCGCAACTGCTCCCCAAGACGCCCGACATGGGCTTGGAACGGGTGTTCTCACATCGATGTTTGGATCAAATTTCATCTGGTGCATTACCGCCGTCTCCGCGCCACGATGGGTAAAGCGAATCGGAAACACCGCAAGACAACCTCATCGGCCTCGACCAACTCCAAACCCTCAGATACGTCTGCGGGACAGCTGCAGACGTACGTGGCCTTGATGGCTGCGGCGAACAAAAAAACGGTGGCTCAAGGGAAGCTTCAGAAGAAACTTAAAGCAAAGGACCGCGAAAGTCGAGAAGAGATCGACAGTACCGATAAGATGGCAGACTTCTACTCTACTTTAACGGTGCTTTGGCTGTTTCCCCCTTAGGGTTACCTTGTATGCTGACGCAATTCTACTTGTGGCCTGCCAGACCCGGCCTACCGCACCAAGTAACCCGGAAACTCAGAGATTGGAATCTGTCCAGAAAACAGAGGAAAGCTCGTCAGCATTGGAACAAGCCCTTCAAGCGTTTGCTGGATTCGGGGCTATTTGAAGCTGTCTGGCGCTGACATACACTGCCCCGGTACGCGCGACTTTACCCCCCTGTTACATACTGTGTAATATGCCTTCTGGAACTTACACGTGGTGTATTTGGACTTCAGGATGTCGTGCGCCGGCACTGCTCAAATCCTTGGTGGCGAGCCAACTTGCAGTAAACCCAGGATAAAAGACCAGGCATCAGATCTCGTCGTAGGGTGCCTTTGTAGCTCTACAGCTGTCCGATACCGTGCCATGCACTTTGGAGTTGGTTATAATGACACCAGATCCGCCGTTGTCTGGGGAGATGCCTTGCAGGGGCCTCTCTTTCTATTCAACCCTGCCTAGGACTTATTTGATGGGACGTCTGGCTTCGTTGTTGATCCTCTGTGCGCGCCCGGAATTACCCTTTCCTCTCAATGACGCTGTTGGACGGACTGGTCGATCCGTCACTACATGGATCACCACGTGACACCAATGTTGGACGTGTCGAGTTTGACTGAACGGCGACTCGTAGTTTGGAAATGGACTACACTCGTACAAAGAACAACTAACACCTGGGAGCCTTTCTCCTGCCCATCATCTCAAGACCATTTCATTCCACACCTGCTTTCCACCCGTCCCACCCAGCGCGACATCCCTGCTGCGCCCCATACGCGTCTGGAGGCTCACGATGATGGACACCACCCCAATCTTCAACTCTCCTCCGAAGATTGCTCACCGAGGACGAGGCAACGGGCCAACACGGTTCGAAAAGGAGACTGCTGCCAATGGCGGCAAGGTTGATACGTTTGGAGACCCTCCCAACTTGGGACCGTGGGTTCTAGGAGATACGATAGGAAAGGGCTCTAGTGGTGTGTTGAACTCTTCTGCCACAACCTTGTGATGGCTCTCGTTTCTCACTTGCTATCCGTTCGAAAGGACGTGTGCGATTAGCCCGCCACAACCAGACTGGCAAGCTCGCCGCTGTCAAGATCATCCCGAAGAACATAATGTTCACCTCCCGCATGTCAATCTCCAACGCCACCGCAAAGCACGAGAAGCTGATGCTTGGGATTCGGCGCGAAATCGTCATCATGAAGCTCATTGACCATCCGAACATCATGAGCCTCTACGACGTGTTCGAAGCAGATAACGAACTCTACCTCCTACTCGAGTATATCGAAGGTGGCGAGCTCTTCGACTTTCTTGTCTCTAAAGGGCGTCTTCAACCCGCAGAAGCTGTCAAGTATTTCCGTGAAATCATTCATGGCGTCGATTACTGCCACCGATTCAATATTTGCCATCGGGATCTCAAGCCAGAGAATCTCCTTTTGGATTCAAGGAGGAACATCAAGATTGCCGATTTTGGTATGGCTGCTATGGAAATCGCAAACGGCCTGCTTGAGACGAGTTGTGGTTCCCCTCATTACGCGTCACCGGAGATTGTTGCCGGCAAGGCGTACCATGGTGCTGCTTCCGACATATGGTCATGCGGGGTTGTCCTGTTCGCCCTCCTGGTGGGGCGCCTACCATTCGATGACCCCAACATGCGTCTTCTCCTGCAAAAGGTCCGTGCGGGTCGGTTCGAAATGCCATCTTATCTCCCTCCCGAAGCAAAGGATCTCATCAGGAGGATCTTGGTAGTCAATCCTGAGGCTAGGATTCAGGTCAGTCGTACCCACCGGCGTCAGGATCTTTGCTAACACCACTATAGATGCCGGACATCCTCAGGCACCCGTTCTTCTGCCTACCCAGTGTTCCGCGAGCTATCGCGGCGCCAGAGCCGCCTTCTCTGGATGAGATCGCTCGGGATATCCCAAGCGAGAAACACATCGATAGGGTGTGCCTACACAACTTAGCAATCTTGTGGCACGGGACCTCTGAACGAAAGATTGTCGAAGCGCTGATCAGCCCAGAGTACGTCACGGATCTGCTTTCGTACAACACTACTGACTCTACCTCAATTGGAAGGCCTACTTGGGAAAAGGCGTACTACTGGCTTCTCGCCAAGTATCAACAGAAGGCCATGGAAGAATACGATGAAGGGTATTCCTTCGGGTTCCAGAGCGGACGTTGGGAGCCACCTGCCCACCTCGTTCAGCGACAGGCCGGCGACTCGAGGCGCCAAAGAGAGGAACAGGCGGCTCGCCGACACCGGGAGCGTGACGCTCATACTGGTAACAGGGCTTATGGACGGGAGTATGAGGATCGCCAGCCCAATCGTCGGCAACATCACGACTCGCCTCGATCATTTGCAGTCAACAAAGACCAGGTCACCATGTCGCGGCTTACGTCCCCCCGTGATATTCCTCCCCCATCTCCCACCAAACGAACGACCGGTACTGCTTCTCGCCCCCGGCCAACATCTGTCATTGGTCCTAGGCAACCTTCTGTGCACGGACGACAACCATCGTTGGTGGATGAGGAGCAGGATAGGAAAAGGATGCCTCCGCCCCCATGCCCTCCGATGGTGCGACGCGCAACCGTACCGTATGACTCTCCTCAGGCGGTGAAACTTGAACCTTCGAGCCCTAGGGGAGGCTCTAAGCCTTCGGAGACGACGGACGCTGATGTCTTCCAATCGAAGTCCCGCTTTGCCGCCCCGGGAGGGGACATCCCCAGTCGCAGCACTCCCGTCACGCCTAATATAGATCGACCTGCTGGGAAAGATGGCGCGTCCAAACTCCTAGTACCGACCGCCTCTCCCAAAGGCCTTGGGATTTCCTTCGCTCAGGCAGGTGAAGGACCGTCATCCACACCCATGTCCCCCCGCAATAGTCGATCAGCTACAGTGCCATCCCCGACGTCTACGCATCGGAAGACGACCACACAGGCTATAGACGTACCATCTGTGCAGGACCCTGCTCTGCAGAAGTTCTTTAACGAGGTTGCGGGAGTATTGAACAACTTACAATCGCCCCCACCCACGCCAGCCAAACCGGCATTGTCCTCTACTGCGTCTCCTGGCCGGAATCAGAACTACGTTGGTCGTAATGGTTCATCGATTGCAGACGAAGAACACAGTGGTTCCTCGGTCACCGCAGGAAGACAGCGGGCATCTACTGTGTTGGCACGGCGTGTCTCGCAAAAGGGTGGCTCCCGAACTCCAAACAGGGCGAATATTGGTGAAGATTATGTGCTTGTCAACGACCAAGATGCCCAAGTGCTCCCGGGCCATGGCCCTACGAAGAAATCGAGACGTGAGTTTTTCCTTTGAGATGGTCGTGTTTCTAGGTTGACGCATAGCCATATCCAGCGGCCCCGCTCGATATGTCTGCGCATAGCCGTGCATTAACCTCTGGGCCTTCACCTGTTCCATCCCCCCTCCTCACTGGTTCGGATTTCACAAGGGGCCAAGGCTGGTTCTCGAGCCTTTTCAACTTCAAGCCAGCAACCTTCACTCTGTTCTCGTTCACCAATGTGAATGCCACCAGAAAAGAGTGCGCTAAGATCCTTGAGTTGTTTGGCGTCAACGTCGCGTTAGAGGAAGGGGGTGATGGTAACGCGATGTTGAAGTGTAACGTGGATAAGTTATATGGTAGGCATTCTGTAGAAGGCTTCACGCTATGAGTGGACTAATCCCGTCTGATAATTCGATAGATCACGCCGGTACGATTCACGCCAAGCCTGTCCGTTTCCGGGTGCAGTTCACCTCGGGCTCTAACAACGGCAGTTACTCCATGCCCTCCACCCCGGCATTTTCACATTCTCCTTCGCCTACGCCATCTCCGTTCCTTTCGCCCTCGAGTGCGCCGTCTACTTCTGGTTGTACAATCACCTTGGTTCAGGAGCGTGGTGCTCGATCCTCTCTGGAAGCTGTAGCACAACGGCTCCGTCACGAATGGAAGTAAGTAACTTGCTGTCTGTAATAATGTCCTCTGGACACTGATATATGTCCTGGAATTGGGTAGCTTGGACTCCTTGGCGAGTGCACAGCCTTCACCGATGCTGGACGCGTCGCAGGTGTTCGCTCGTTAATACTGTTTAGACATTCCGATTTACTTTTATGACGCAAACCCTTTCCTTCGCTTAGTATTAAACTCTACCGTAGTCCATGTACTCTACCTGTTAGCATTCTGCCACCAACTACGCTCGCTCTGTTTCTTTATCATCATATCAGCACACTGTAAGGATTCCAAAGGCTCAAGGCTGGGTTGTTGTAAGCCGCAGAGGTAATCCAACGACAAAGCAGACCGAAGACCTTCCCAAGCCGCGAAGTACAATCAGGACCGTGTGACGATCTATGATATGGATCCTCCCTCAGGAGACAGACCCTCCAGCTAAGCGGCATGGAACGTTGTAATAATGGCCATTAGCGGATAACTTGTCGCTGAACAGTGTGGAGGTAGAACAACGATCGACGCATGGCCAAGGGTCGTGGTGGATCTAACAAGATGAAATTCAAAGAGTCTTCAAATATGTCTAAATTTATGGAACTTCGACAAACGCGCGATAAAAGGTGAGGCCATTAGTGCCAGCAACAAATGTAGTGGGGACACCCGCTCCAAGGAAGAACACAGCACCTTCCTTCTCGAATGCAACCTCTCCCTCTGTTCCATCCCTCTCTTTCCACTTTAGTACCCCATCTCCCCCAGCGACGATCAAGATGCTGGGACCATCGATAGCTTCGTGTTCTTCCAGGGACTGGGGCCCCAGTTTCGTAAGGAGGACCGAAAACTCTTCGATCGGCGGATCGTAGATCGTCGTGGATTTGGTAGACCGCCACGGCGTAGGAGGCATAATTTGCGAGTCCGCAGGGCCCCACGTGTATGTGAGCATGGAGGTCAAGGTGGGCACGTCCCGCAGTTTGGGCGTCAATCCGGCTCGGACGACATTGTCTGCACGACAGGGGCGAGAAAATTCGACAAGTGATCCACTCTCAAGGGTCCGCTGGACTCACCCGATGTCGCCATGCACTCCATGATATCTGTCGGAGAAGCCCAGTGGTCAAATTGCGTCATCCGCTGGAGAAAGCCGTGCCCACCTCCGTAGATGTATGCATGCGGCTCGTTGGCCTTTAGGAACACAGCTTGGCCGGCTTGTAACTTGACCACGTTCAGCAGGAACGCGCAAAAGATGCCCACGTCTCCCGGGAACTGTCGATTCAGCTCGAGCACGAGGTCCCTGAGACCCGCTTCGACGGGTTTGGCACCCCCAGCGTCGTACCGGTTGACCAGGTTGAACACTTCGTGTTGGACGGCCTTGTCATCCGCGCTCATGAGCTTGGAAAATACATCCTTGAGACACGCTTGGATGGACTCGTGCGTCGGCTGGGGCTGCACAACGGCCTGCCGGAAGGCTTCTGCAATCGGCCGGGTAACCAACTCCACGAGCTCCGGAACAAAGGACAAGTATTCTGCGATCTTCTCCACAGGCAAGAAGCCGCAGAAGCCCGAAAACTCGGTGATCGCGACGGCCATTTCAGGCTTTTATGGACGAAGGGAGACGTCCGATCGGAGCGAAGCCAAAACAGGGCATCACAGTTCTCGTCAGTATTTGAAAATAGCGGAGGGCTGGGTTCCCCCAAGAGGAAACATGTCCGTACCTTGTGGTTGCCGTCTGTCCGACAAGAGAACACGAAGTCAGCACGCGGCGGTGGGTTTGCATGTACTAGGCGACG